>JAVRXN010000011.1:68868575-69123575 GCA_033556935.1 Timema podura | reverse complement strand
ATTTAACTTCACCAATCTTGGTGAATATCTAACTCTTCACTAGCCTTGATAAATATTTAACTTCACTGATCTTGGTAAATATCTAACTCTTCACTAGCCTTGATAAATATTTAACTTCACCGATCTTGGTAAATATCTAACTCTTCACTAGCCTTGATAAATATTTAACTTCACCGATCTTGGTGAATATCCAACTCTTCACTAGCCTTGATAAATATTAACTTCACCAATCTTGGTGAATATCTAACTCTTTGCTAGCCTTGATAAATATTTAACTTCACCAATCTTGGTGAATATCTAACTCTTTGCTAGCCTTGATAAATATTTAACTTCACTGATCTTGGTAAATATCTAACTCTTCACTAGCCTTGATAAATATTAAACTTTACTGATCTTGGTATCTATCTAACACTTCACTAATCCTGGTAAATATATAATCATGCACTGATCTTGGTAAATATCTAACTCTTGACTAGCCTTGATAAATATTTAACTTCACTGATCTTGGTATCTATCTAACACTTCACTAATCCTGGTAAATATATAATCATGCACTGATCTTGATACATATCTACATCACTGATCTCTATAAATATAGAATTATTTGTGTATCTTTGTAAATATATAACCTCACTGATATATATTTATAAAGATAACTTCAGTGATCATTATACATATCTAACTCATCAATGAACTTGCTAAATATCTAACTGTTGACTGATTCTGGTAAACATAATAAACTGTTAACGGGCCTTGTGGTATAGTGGTCAGAGCCCCTGACCTTTAAGTAGTTAATTTGAGATCGATTGTAATCAAAAAACTTGAGCTTGCAGATCCCTATTAATATCTGCATTGTAATTTTTTTCTCATAGGTAATTCAATCTAACCAAGAAAAAGCTAATGAAGTGAAAAAACTAAAAGCACAACAGAAAAAGTTAAAGGACACTTTGAACAACCTTAAGGCTGATATAAGCAAGGTTAGTACTAAAATTACTTTATAACTAAGTCTTAATCCTTGGCTGGAAGACCCTCTTTTCCCTACACAATTCTGAACTTGGTAAAGAACAAATACACTAAATTATTTTCTACAATAGACTGAAAGTAATAACACAAGAAAACTTAATTATTAAAGGTTTGACATCTCATTTTGGCGACTACTTTCACTCTAACAATTATTTTTACTGAAATAGTATTGTAAAGCTATCTGCATGTTTACACCAATAGAATAGAGTTGAGCCAAGTAAATGTACCTGTTTTTGTGTGGAAAGAGCGTAGGAAAAAATTTAGGAAAATAATAGAATGTTTTGTAAAAATGAAGGATTGATGGGGAAATTGACAGATGGGTGAATGCATCTTGTAGAGTAGTTGGGTGTATGTGGACTTTTGCAAAGAATGAAGTTTCAAAAGAGGCAAAGATGGCAGTATATAAAAGTGTATTAACGCCAACATTATTTTATGGATGTCCAACATGGGTTTGTCAGGAGAAATACAAAAGCAAGGTGACTGTGGTTGGGTTGGAATGAGATATCTAAGAAATGTATGTGAAAAAACTCGTATGGACAGAGTCAGTAATGAATAGGTGCTGAAGGAGTGTGGTTTGAAAATGAAGCCAATAAGTCACTGAAAGAAATGTTCTACATTGTTTTGGGCATGTTGAGAATATGAGTTTGGATTGAGTGACAAAGCAAATATATTAAGTTAAAGTATGTCGATCAAAAGGAAGGGGTACAAGGCCGTAGCCAGCCAATAATTTCAGAGGGTGTTGGTGGGCACATCCCCCAATTGTCGGAGGCTGGAAAAAATTATAATTCTAGAAGCTATCTGAAGTGTTTTTTTCTGGCAACATAGACCCCTAACTACCATAGGCTAGGTAAAATTCTAAATATTAAACACCTCTAGAAGCTATATGAAGTGTGTTTTTTTTTTGGACAACATAGCCCCCTAACTGCTGAAGGCTAGAAAAAATTCAAAATATTACACCTCTAGAAGCTCTCTGAAGTGTTTTTTTTTCATGGTAACACAGCCCCCTAATTTGTACTTGTATCTTAATTTTGATATTGTTTGAACCATAAATAAAGCCATGATTGTATATTTTGTTCATACATTTTGGCTTGGGGGGGTGGGGGGTGTTGAACCCTAAAAAAAAAATCCACGCCACCCCTGGCTACAGACTTGAAGGTGTAGGCTATGTAAGAAATGGCTAAATGTTGTAGACAAATGTGTGAAAAAGAGAAACATTAATTTTTTAAGAATAAAAGAGTATGTATAACTTGGTGTATGGATGTTGTTGAAGCGAAGGGAGTATGCAAGGATAGGAAGTGTGGAAAAGGTTAGTGAGGATATCTATTAAGTACTGAGTTGTTTTTGAGCTGTATATACAGTTTGATTCAGTGTGATTAGGCATTTATATGTGTGCTCGCAAAAGGATAACGATAAACCATTACCTTACTATGCAAAGTGTTCACGTTGCACTGTGGGTAGTAAATTGGGGAGTCCATGGATTGACAAAACTGGTCAACTACACGTGTGTTTGTGTAATACCCACCTGGCATTACTTTATTGTGTATTCACCATATTTGTTTGTAAAGTACAAGTAACTAAATGGATTACATAAATTGTTTTTAAGCTGTCAATTAATGGGGTGGGAATATTTGGGAATTAATATCTTGGAACTAACGATCAAGGCTGAATGTAACTAGGTAATATATTAACAAAATTTGTGACTTGAAGGACACCTGCATTGGCAGGCAGTAAAAAAATATCGATTGTAAACAAAAAATAAAATTAAAAATCACCTTTTAAAATGCATCTCATCCCTCACAACACAGGGTACGGCGTTAAATTCGAAGCATATTTTGGGTGGATTGTAATAGCATTAGTTCTTTTATTTACTACACAGAGACTTTATTTGCTCATGTTAAATAAAACATTCTGTTCATGTGGAGTTAAGATATGCACCATTCTTAACAAACTCCATGCATTTAGTTAGTAAATTTGTGGGCGACGTTGTGTATTCATTTGTTGTTAGTTTGTACAGTGTTGCAACTTTACTCAAGTTAACAGCCTTTCCTCCTGTCTTAGCTTGAAAACGAGTGGATGCCTGCTGCAAACTCGTGCTATATCATTAACGTAGTGACAAGAAAGCTGTGTAAGGATAAGCAAAGATTCTGCATATCATGGCCAGATTAATATTTGTGTGTGTGTGTGTGCGTGCATGTGTTATGGGTTATTGCTTGCAGGAAGAAGCTGAACATGAGTTACTTAGTCAGAATATTGTCAAGAAGATAAAACGACTGATGGACGAAGCTGAAGATTTGATTAGTAAAGAGGAAAGTGCTCGTGCTGAATACCAACAAGAAATGGAAAAGTAAGTCAACCTGAGCTTTTAACTAGTTTCAAATACACCAGATAGTGATGAAAACAAGTGATAATATACGATGTATTAGCTTATAATATACTTACTGAAAGTACAATATTTCGCTCTGTGCAGTATTTTGAAATGGGAAATTTTAATTCTTAATGTAGTAGAGATGTCACCATTCCTTTTTTTCTCAATTCTGAATATAAAATTTTCTTACTACCAAAATCTTATTGTAATATCATATTGACATAAAATATGAAGACAGTTTGGTTTTTTTAAACTAAAATATAGTTTTTATTTGATCAAGCCCTCATTCTTTTCCTCTTTGACAATCTTTTGTTATGCCTTCATCTCTTTCCTCTGTCAGAAACTGGTAATACACCTTGTGTCAAGGTGTCTGCAAAGCCATATTAAATTTAGTAAATAAAAGTAATGACATAAAAAAGATTAAAATTGAAAATCAGTTATTAAAATTAATGTCTTGTTATTTGAAAACTTTTTTGAATCAAAATATATTTTAATTGCACATTTTTGTATCAAAAGTCGCCAGTTTTTTTGGTAAAATTTCACAATACCTAATACCTATAAATCATTGTGTTTGATCGTCCTTCCCTGTCGCCATGGATTGTGCTTTCTCCTCTCTTACCCCATAAGCCAGCTTGTAAATAGTAATTATGTTTGTGGATATCTGAGTATCTCCGCATGCACGTGCAGGACACACGGCTCCTTTGTTTGTGAGTCGTCTTGATATGTGCATGTGTTTTATTATTAGTATAAGCAAACCTTACCATGAATGTCGTGTTTTGTGTGGGGCCTTGACTATAGTGTTGATGTTTTGTTCATGAATATATTATTTAGAGCTGCTCAACCATGTTCAGTAGGGTTACTTTTTAGCAGTTCATCGCTGTTTAACTTGATGTGATAATAGATATTTAAAGTGCAGTGATAAGGCTCAGATGATGTATTTCAAGTGCAGCTCTCAGTGGCAAGATACCTCATATCCTCCTCTCTTTATTAATCCATACAGTCCATGTTAATTACACAGAGGTGCAGGCGCAAATCACTTGATGGTCACTGGAATCTACACATCTAGATGGTCAGTGTATTGTTGGCGCACATATCTTCAATCCTTTGTTTCTCAGCTTTCCTCAGGATTGATGTGGTTCAGTCCTTCATAATACTTTATTCTAGTTTATTATCTTGATGTGTGCAAAGTCATAAAAAAACCTACACTTATTTAATCAACATGACAGAAAATTATGTTCTTATAGTTTTAATTTTAACGGCTTTCAGAAAAAAATTACCAGATAGTGATTAATTAATTAAAAAATGCTTTATTTAAAACTACATCCACAAATGTTTTTATTTGTTCCATTCGGTTGAGTTAAAATGAAGTTTAACCTCTTTTATTTAGGTAAATAAATCTAGTGCCCTTGTGTTAATAATAATTGTTGTTGTCAATATAGGTGGATAGTCAGGGTTTTTTTTAGTATCCTGTATTTTTACCTTTTCAGGTTATATGCATATGTACTAATTGTGCAAATGTTTTAGGAATAAGGAAGGCTAAATTCGGAAAAAGTGTACCCCAATTTGTGTAGCGGGAGAGTGTAAAACCACCCTCAGTACACCCAACCGGGATTCGAACTTTAGCTCCCTGTCATTGGCAGTCTAGTCAAACATGAGCTTGATAAACAGTTTTTCTTTGCAATAAATAATCAATCAAAACTTTGAATATATACATTGTGAGTAAAAAATATCTAAACATTTTTTCTTGCTATTTTATTGTTAATAAATTGTTCGTTTATTTGGCCTTTAATCACTGTCTAATATTGAACTAATAATATTTTGTGTAGGTTGGAACAGATCTCCAGCGAGTTTAAAGAGATGAACGAAAAAGCTAAACAGTTTTTCACTCAAATTTACCAAGCGCTGGAATTTTATGTTCAAAAGAATAAGGTGAGATTTTCAAGACGGTCACTGTTTGTCCTTAACTATTTTTACAATTTTAATATTGATAATTTGTAGAAAAAATACAGTAGGATTCCACTTAAAAGGCTATTTTTGTTATGTATATATCATCAACTATCACTTGTAGCTCTATTTCTTGTGCTTTCACAAATGGTACCATTATATTTGGCTTTAATTCTAATTCCAATAATTTAAAAGAAAACTGTGGAAATAGTGAGATGATTTAATTACAGCTTTGCATGTAAAATAACAAAAAAGCTAATTTTTGTCTAGAAAATGTGAAAAAGTTGGGGAATTCAAAAACTTAGAATGTGAATCAACCCTATTTAAATATTAAAAATGCATATAACTCAAAACCATATTTTTTTTAAAGTTGGCAAAATTAAATTTAGATGGCGCTAGGATTATTTTTAACTCTAGAATTAGCCTATAATATATAGTAACAAGTCAAATTATTTCTGTTTTAGGAGACGAGGAGGTCAATTTTTGCTGAACCTCTGCCCTGAGCTCTTTTTATGACTGATCAATGTTACAATTAATATTTTCTTACTACTAGTACAAAGCAATCTCTACATTCTTAATTTTGAATATATTCTGTAATAATTATTTCAAATACATCACTATTGTTAACTTAGTTTTATCCTTTATTTGTGTATCTACATTTTATGTTGACTTTTACTTTCTAATATTAGAAAAAAGTATTGTGATCAAGAAAAAAAAATATCTTGTTTATGATTAATCTTTGTGCGAACCCAAACCCAAAAAAAGTGGATCTTACGATTCTGTTCGTCAGCCTGTCCCTGGCCATGGATCCAAAACAATTTGAAGGATTTTGTTTAAACTTGATATTTGGGATGTATTGGACAATACCTCAAAATAGGTTTTTTATTTTGACCCTAGCACTGATGAGCATTTTTTTTAACTGCCAATTTTTCGAAAATGGCTCAAATGATTTAGTTTAAAATGCTTACGTAGAATTTGTTTGACATGACAAATTGTTTAGTATTATTGGTTTCTGGGCGAACATTTGTTGAATTGGTGGAAAATTTTTGAAAATTCAAAATATTTTGAAAATGAATAAAAAAATGTTTATGTATATTTAGATATTATGTGGTAGTAAAATAACACTATATGTGTTTTGGGGGTAAAAACTTGTTTGAAGGTATTTTACTGATTACTTATTTTTCAAAAACTTGAAATATTTTACATATGGCTTTAACAATTTGGGTTCCAAATGGGTATTTTGGTAGTGTCTAACATAAATAACTGTGTATACTTGTTTTTAGGATTAAAAAAACTCATTTATGGATAATTTACTGATAATTGATTTTTCAAAAATTTGAAATATTTAAAAAATGGCCCAAATGAGTATCTTGGGAGTGTTTAACATGATAAATAACTGTATAATATACTTGGTTTTTGGGGTAAAAACTCATTTAATGATGGATTTTTTCAAAAATTAAATTTTTTTAAAAATAACTCCAATAAGTTGGTTAAATATGGGTATATTTAAAGTGTTTGACATGACTAATAACATTATATTAGTTTTTGGAGTAAAAAATTGTTTAGGATGGCTTACTAATGACGCTTTTTTTATGTAATGTTTAAAAATGGTTCTAATGATTTGGTTCGAAATGCTTATCTTAGGAGTATGTGACATGACACATTACACTTTATAATTGTTTTATGGTTAAAAATTTGTTTAAGGTTAGTTTACCAATGACTGATTTTTCAAAAATTTTAAATATTTCAAAAATGGCTCATAGAATTTAGTTCAAAAGGGTACAGTATCCTATCTTTTAAGTTTATTTAGAATACAAATAATTTTAGATATTTGTTTTTCATATAAACATCTATTTTATAGCAGTCTACTGTTGTCTAATGATTGAAATATTTATATTTACTTTCTCATATCAAGAGAAAGTATTGTAATTGTGAAAATTGACTTCTAGATTATAGACCACTCTAGCTACATTAGTAAGTGGCCCTCAAGTCGCTTTAGCTACGATCAAGTCAGTACTACCCTGAAAATACTTCCCCAACTAGACCAACATTCATGACAGTGTAAAAAAAGCCATAGTAATACATGGTGGCTACAGACAGGGAAAACCTGGAAAAGTCAGGGAATTTTTTAATGACAGGGAAAACAGGGGAATGTCAGGGAATTTAACTAAAAATAAGGAAAAGTCAGGGAATTAAAAAATATGTCTAAAAATCCCATTAATTTCGCAACCAAACACTAAAACAAAAGTTAGTAATACCTAAATAAAATTACATTTTTATTTTTTAAGTAACTGATAAAACTGTTTATGTTTAGTAGATACAAACTTTTTTAATATGTGATCAATAATAAATAAAACAAGTCATCATCTACCATTAAAACTGGAAAAAAAGTCAGGGAAAATTGAAAAATGTTGCCTGGAAACAAATTCCCATTTCTTTTTTTCCCTCACGAACCTTTTAAGATTAAAACGTACGAGATTGAATGGTGTTCTGTGTCATCACATTCCCTGCCTTCCCCTTCTGCTACATTCTCTCTTTGTGTCGTGTCGGCCATTATGATTCTCATAGGATCCCATAAAAGATGTTAAAAATAAATTTAAACCTGTTCAGTACTATTTTTAAATGTGGATGGAATATTTAGACTAAAACCAGGTAAATAAGTAATGTCTTGTTCTGATAAATGTATTTATATGATTACATGGTGTTTCCTCGATGCAATGCAATTTCTCTTGTAAACAATATGTTTAAAAAGTAAATACAAGAGTTAATTAAAACTAAATAAAATATAAACCGACAGAATTAAAATTCTCTCAACAGAGAGACTCGCTTTCATGTCCATGATCCGGCCTAGAGGAAGAAAAGGAGAAAAGTCACACACCCCTCGACCCATTCTACCATCCTGTTCTGGCTACTCCTCAGCTGTAAACTATATCTTTCACTCTTCCACAACTCGGCTCTCATCTCCCCAGACCGCTCTACTCCCAGTTAGTCCTCTCTCTTAGAACTTGTTGCTTCGAGTCTTCTGAGGATCTATCTCCCTCATTCCCTGCCTCATCAATCTATCTCTACTATAGAGTCGACCCTTCACCCCAAGGAAAGCTTTGATCCACAGATCTGGACCCCACTTGCATCGGATTTTGATTACATTCAGTTCCAAGAATATGATTTAAAAGTTGATTCTGGCAGTCCAGATCTCGGTCTAGATATTCCTCTAGCTCTACTAAGCTAATTAATTACTCCTACACAATTACATCACTCATCATCCGACATCCCTAACTATCGAGTAACATGGTCATGTAAAGAGGCTGTGAAAGGAAAGGATCCCAAGGTTAGCCATAGAGTTGAAGTATGTAGCGAAAATACTGCAAGGGAGACACTGATATAGAGATGGAAGGAGCAGGTAACAGCAAGTGTACAAATGAGGAAGAGGGAGGTATTTTATAGAAGTAACCCAGCCAAAGGCTGGAAACTATTATTGATGAGTTAAGGATAGCTATGAACATAGACTATTGAACGGTTGCCACATATCTGAAGAGTAAGAAAAAATAATTGTTTATTTGTTAATTTGAGACATTTAACTGAATGCTTAAAATAGATCTTTGGATAGACAAAATCATGAAGTGAAGAATTAAGCACGCTGATTCAAACAAATCTTATTACAAGAGTTGTGTTAGTCGATTTGTCATTCCTATGTGGTGTCCACCGAACCTAGAAATGTTTTATCTTACAAACTTTTATGATTGATTTATACACCCAAGGGGTCATTGAACAAATTCAAATCGGTTGGAGAGTCGACATCAATAGGCAACTACAACAAAATCCTAAGTTGGCTGCCCAAAAGAGTATAAATTTAATTATCTTGGCTTGTAATGCACCTAGAAAGGTCATTTTTGTTTTAAATTTATTCAGGTTTTCATCAGGCATTTCATTTAACATCAATGCTCCCCTTTCGACAGGCGACAGACGCTAAAATCTGCTGGTTGGTTAGCTGTTCGCGCCCAAACTTCCCTTTTCCACTGAAATGCCACACGTGCATCTCACAGCTTCTGGGTACAACTAAAATAAAACAGCACGATGCTTGAAAGTGGATAGTAAAAGTAATAAATTTAGATAAAGCCAAAATTCAAGCAATGACTTTATAGGGATGAAAAATAATAGATTTAAAAGTTAAAGGCCTAAAATTGAAGTCAACAAGTTTAAATTTAGAAAAATTGTTGCTTACAACTTCGATTATGGTTTGTGCTACATATAATTAACATAAAACCCTACACTCTCTTATGATTAAACATTTTAGTGGACTAATTTAGTAATATTAAATACAGATTAAATTAGGCCTAGGAAAGATTAATATTGTAGATGCTGAAGGCTATTACAATAGACCAAACTGATTGGATAACATAATATACCATAAACAAGGTATTCTCAGTTATTGATAAAGTTAACATAATTTCTAATAAACTTAAAGAGGAGGGAGTGTTTTGTAAAATTATATGTAAATGAGATGGTCGTGGGCTAAGAGCCTTAGACCCCGACCAATTTACAGAATATAATATAGGCCTATTCATACAAACTAGTGAACCACATCTAAAACAAACTGCCTTAAATGTGTGTAAGAGAAAAAGAAATACGCGAAAGTGTCTCTCTCTCTCTTACACAATGGTGTGCAACCGGCAGCTCTAAAATGTCAGCAATAGGGTGTCCATTTAGTTTCCATTATAGATATCAATTACACCATAAGATGTAGGCATTGATCTCTATAATATAACTGGATGGACATCTGTGGCTGAAATTTTCCACCTGTCGTCTGCATACCATTGTGTAAGAGAGATAAAAACTTTAGGGTCTCTTTTTCTCTTACACCCATAAAGGCAATGGGGCATTTTGACACCATTCATTAATTTGATTGAATATATGAGTTAGAACAATGTGTGAGTAGTTATATTAAATAAATATGTTAGTAAAAGCTTTGACGAGCATATCAAAGTTCGAAACTGGTTAGTTTTTTCTTTAAATAAGTTGGTGTAGTCTAATAAATACAATGATTTTTGAAGGAAGCTCGCTTGTAAGGCTTTATATTATACCAGAATTCTACCCTATATTTGTGTTTAGTTAGGATAAAAGACCTTTCAGAATGAAATTTCTACTTCCGTTCTAAATGGCCGTTTATCCTACCAAAACATCATATATATAATAGTATTCTGGTAGGAAATAAAGCCTTACAGTTTGAGAGTATTACTAAAATCAGGGTTTAGTAGATACTGTACTTCCTACAAGACTGTAACCTAAATTATCATTTGAACGTAAGACTTCTACACAAAGTATGTCATTCAAACAAATGTAATACCTAACTTGTTTCATTATAGTTATCGAACTTTCAACATAATATGGTTTCTGAAAGATATGAGCCAACTTAAAAAAAAAGGTATTATAATAATACTTTCCACAAACCAATAACCTAAGTGATAGTTTGAATGTATGGCAACTATACAAAGTTTGTCATTCAAACAAATGTAATCAAGTTTTAAGATACCTTATTCATTATATTTATCGAACTTTAAATATAATATGGTTTCTGAAACCAATATACAAGTTAAGAACCAACTTTAAATATTAGTGTAGTCGTGCCAGACTGTAAACAACATTGATGATAACTACATACTATTTAAATATGTTAAAGATATTATTTGTATTTTTATAGTATTACCTGTAAAACTGGATTGTATATCCTTTAATGTAAATGTTTCTTCAGGAAAGTGTGGTATATACTTCACTATTTTCAAACAATAACACTTTTATTCATCAGAGACATGTTTTTGCATAAGAACATTGAAATAAACCGTTAAATCTGTAACCTCCCCCCCTCCCCCCCCCCCCCACACACACAGTGTAGCAGACGATAAACTTGAGCGTCACGCTTTTGTCCTTGGCAATGTGTATGTGTATGTCTATATCCAGTTATATTATAGAGATTAATAGATGTAAGTCAATATTGATACACAAGATGTTAACACACATTTTGCGGTACTCAGACCTCACCATTACAACCTTGTTTTGTAATAATTTTTTTTGCATGGTATAGTTTTGGAATAAAAGATCCACTATTGTTCTGTAAAATATATAAATATACCTGTTTCATTATTTTTTGCACATCCTCCCTTTCCCCAAATAAAAATTCTGGATACGGGACTGGCTGCCCTAGTAATTTATACACTTTTTCATATGCATTTAAAATATGTACTTTTTCCGTTTTAAAAAAAATAAGAATTGATTATATTTAATCAAATAAATGAGTCATTGATTAATGATTAGTTTCTTCAATAGTCTGTGGCAGAGAACAGTAGTCTGTTATTCACGCGTTCATGTCAGAAATTGTTTGAGGGAGTGCCCAAAGAAAAATTACATTTTGTCTCATTAAAAAAAATTATTTAAATTTTATAGAATAGATACACATTGCTTTTGTGAATTTATTTTCTATCAACATATGTTTGCACTCTGGGTATAGAAACATTTTATTAAATTGTTTTCAATCTGTAGAAGTCTTTCTATTTTTTTGTCTTAAAATTCAACTTTTTTGTAGCTTATATCTATAGTCCTACAAAAAAATTGAGGACAATTTAATAATTAATTTAGGTAGAGTCAAGCATTGATCTCTATAGTATAACTGGATGGACATACACTTGCACATTCCAAGGACAAAAGCGTGACGCTCAAGCGTATCGTCTGCTACACTGAGGGGGGGGGGGAAAGATTTAACGGTTTCTTTAAATGTTCTTATGCGAAAACATGTCTCTGATGAATAAAAGTGTTATTGTTTTCGAAAATAGTGAAGTATTATACCATACTTTCCTGAAGAAACATTTACATTAAAGGATATACAATCCAGTTTTACAGGTAATACTGTACAAATACGAATAAAACCTTAGATATTTCAATTTTTATGTGGTTATCATCAATGTTGTTTACAGTCTGCCACGACAACACTTATATTTAAAGTTGGTTATTAGCGTGTATATTGGTTTCAGAAACCATATTTTATTGAAAGTTCGATAAATATAATGAACAAGGTATCTTAAAAATTGATTACATTTGTTTGAATGACAAACTTTGAATAGTTGCCATGCATTCAAACTATCACTTAGGTTATAGGCTTGTGGAAAGTATTATTGTAATAATATTTGTTTTTTTAAGTTGGCTCATATCTTTCAGAAACCATATTATGTTGACATTTCGATGACTATAATGAAACAAGCTAGCTAAAAACTGTATTACATTTGTTTGAATGACACACTTTAGGTAGAAGTCTTACGTTCAAATGATAATTTAGGTTATTGGCTTGTAGGAAGTACAGTATCTTATCAACCCGGATTTTAGTAATAATTCCAATCTGTAAGGCTTTATTTTGTACCAGAATACTATCATATATATAATATTTTGGTAGGATGAACGGCAATTTAGAACAGAAGTAGAAATTTCCTTCTGGAAGGTCTTTTATCCTAACTAGACACAAATATAGGGTAGGATTCTGGTACGAGATAAAGCCTTAAAAGTAAGCTTCCTTCAAAAATCATCGTACATATTAGGCTACATCAACTTATTTAAAGAAAAAACTAACCTGTTTTGAACTTTTATATGCTCTTCAAAGCTTTAACTAACATATTTATTTAATTTAACCACTCTCACATTGATGTATCTCATATAATCAATCAAATTAATGAACGATATCAAAATGCCACATTGCCTTGTATGGGTGAAAGAGAGAAAGAGATACCCGAAAGTTTCCTTCTCTCTTACCCAATGGTATGCCTACGACAACTCGAAAATTTCAGCCACAGATGTCCATCCAGTTATAGTATAGAGATCAATGGAGTCAAGCTGTATGTAAGGGAATTTTATCTTTTATAGTTACTTGGTCATTCTGATGATAATAATAATAAAAGTTGGGTTTATTGAGTTTATTTAATCTAATTGAATATACTATGAATTATATTTTATTAATTTAGTATGGTTTAAAGTGTTCAACAACAAATATATATTTTTAAGAGCAATCTAATTGCGACTATTTTTATTGTTTAAATGGCTGATAATTTCAAATTTTATTGTTTTGGATTTTTCATTCTATTTTTCGTGCTTAGTGCTAGAGAGCTATTTGTACATTCCGAATCAAATAATGTAAAGGAGATTCCTTCTACGAAAGTTGGATCTGGATTATTTTTAGGACCCACGTTAAAATTTCGCTATTGGTAAGTTATATATCATGTGGCCCCATTTTTAAAGATTCATAGTGTTATTTTATAGCTAGGTATTGATATTATCTATTAAAAGTGTTAGCTGCGAATCACATGACTTGATGTATACTTAATATGTGAAAGTAGATATTGTAGCTTTTCTAGTTGTCCGATAAGGCTCTTTCTATGAAAATTAGACTGTGGCCTACCTATTCACCAAACCCAGTGCAAGTTAACTTGAGTTAGAAATTACCAATTAATGAATGGCTGCTATTAGAAAAAGTAGTAGTAGCTCAGCTTGGTATCGGTCTTGAAAACTCATGCATAACTTGAGAATAACACATGTAGGCCTATTTTCAATGATGAAATTTCATTCAACTTACAATGAGGACCAATTCAAATTTTTATAAATGCTGAAGGAAAAAATAAGGCCTACACCATTTAGGATTATGACATTTATTATGGTAATCGAGCAAAAAAGGTTGGTATACAGAATTTTTACACTCTTACACTAGAAATCGATTTTAAAAAATTGTAAAACTTGTGCACAAGATATTTGCAATGTTTGATAGTACAAGCTTAGTGTTTTTCTCATTTTAATTAGACTAACACCCGAGACATCATGGCTTACGGACTTGCATGTGTCTTCAATTATCTTGACTTCACCACAATATTTAAAGCTTATCATTCCAACCTTTTCTTATAAAAAGTTTCAAATTTTTTGGAAAGAATAAAATTGAAACATTTTATACAAACCATTTTCTTTTTGTTGATTTAAAAAGCTAGATTTTATGAGTTAACAATATTTAATTTTCTGACCTGCAGCATCCTCTCTAGGGCCTAAATATTTTCAATTTTCAATGTGACCCTTATGATCCAATGATTTCGAACAACTGCTCTCTATGATAGGTAGGCCTATAAATAATTTTAATTTTATAAAAGTCTATCTCTAATGTAAGTTTAATCAAGCCTTCTTGATTTTTTGTTTTCAAAAGATATAGGCTACTACTGCAGATCTACTCTTTGTCCACCCTGAAGGGGTGCTTAGTTCCACTCTGGTGTAGATTATAAAATAGGCGCATGATGAATGTAGTCTTCCAGGGTGGACAAAGTGTACGTTTTGCTCCTGCAGCCGAGGATACCGGTAGATTTATTTTATTTTATTTGAAGGAACTACAACAGTTATTGGCTAAGATGTAGGCTTATCGTAATTCATTGAGATGAAAATGGGATTGTGGGGGCTATAAAGAGTAAGTCATTTAAAAAATATGTCTTATTACATAAAAATGTATTGACCATACAAAAATTCTCCACAGAAAAATGTAAAATAAGAACTATCACAACCGAAAGAAGCTGTTTGAAGCAAAGAAAGCATTGCCCGGGTCAATTACGCACTTCGTTGTGTTGCTACCCCGGGCAGCGCCGGGCACTCGTATAAAATGTAACAACAAACAACAACAGAATGGCTAGAGCTAAAATACAATAATACCCAAGAGACAAAAATAAATAGTAAATTAGAATGATTGCAACACTTCATACTACTATACTGTTTCACTTTCAGTACTTGTATCATTATATAGTTACAGCAGAGTTGGAGCATAATTATTTTTACAAAATATTTTTGTGAAGGGAGAGCAGGAAATCATTCATAAAAAATCACCCTCAATTCACCCGACCGGGATTCAAACCTCGATCCCCTCGTCGCCGGCAATTCAGCCTGACATTAGAATTGGTGTATAGAGAAGGGTAGCAGGGTTAGTGCGTTCAAACCACCCCCCCACCCTCTAAATGTTCCGAAGTTTTTAGTATGAAACTTAAAGACAGCCTTGTACTAAACTTTAAATAACTTATAGAGGCATTAACTTTTCAAAACTTTTCTAGGGAAGGACCACTCCAAATAACTTCTCGAGAGGCATTTAATTAAAAAAGAAAATACCCATAGGGGGTCACTCCAAATAACTTTTATATGCAAATAATATTTTTTTAAATCCAAGTGGGGACCACTACAATTAGATTCTAAAAGGATTCACTTTTCAAAAATAAGACATATAGTTAAAAAAAAATCAAAGCGAGTATAATTCCAAATAGCTTGTAGGTGCATCCAAATTGTAAAAAAATATCAGGATGGGGACTACTTAAGCTAGATTACAATACTGGTATGAGGAATCTAATTTATAAAAAAAAAATGCCGAAGGCGACTACACCAAATAGCCTCTAGGAGTACCCAAATTTTAAAAAAATCTGAGGGGTGTCACTATTCTAAATAGCTTTTAAAGGATATACATTTCAAAAACTCTCCAAACAAGGATCACTATAAATAGCTTCTAGGAGCATCCTATTTTCTAACATTCACTGGGGAGAGGAGGATAGAAAGATCCCAAAAACACTTTTTTCTCGTCCCCCACCCCACCTTTCTGTCTCATACAAATAAAGTTCCACCACTACTGTATAAAGAATCAATGTTCTTATTTATTAGGGTTTAATTAAGTCCAAACATCATGCCATAAACTTACGATTTTGAAACACCCCCCCCCCCCCCTTTCTAAATCAAACTCTCCCTATGCCCATGAACATGAGAGTGAAACATTAAGACATGTGACCAGCAATGTAGCTACTAAATAAGTTATTGTTTCATCAACCTTTACTTATTTAAAAATCAAAGTTATTTTAAACTGTTAGGATTAGTGCAATGGTTCACACACCCAGGATGCTGGGGCTCAAGCTGGTTTCACTAATGTTTTCCCATCTGGTCTCTATGTGAATGCTGGGCCATTTGCTTGAAATGTAGCCCCTCTCATCTTCTTTTAATAGATTTAAATAGAGTACCTAAGTTGATGTCGATAGCCTTAGCTTGGTGTAAGGCTCGTTGCTCTAAACATTTTTATTTTACATAAGTATCTTGTGTGTGTGTGTGTGTGTGTGTCATAATTTTAGTGTTTTTCTTTTCAAAAATTAAAATTAAGGGTTTTACTTTGTGCTTTGATGTAAAATATATTTTTAGGAATTGAACTAGCTAGGCCTACTAATGTTTAACTCTTATTATGGGAAGCTCACTCTTCCGACCACCGACATTGATTAAAAGTCACTAAAATTTAGCAATCTATAAATATGGCTTTTTAATTTAATCCTTGTTATATAAAGTTTATCCTAAAAAGTTATCAAATGCTTCAACTTCATTGTGGATTACCTTGTAGTGTTTCTTAAAACCATTAACTAAATGGATCTAGAATGTAAATACATTTGTAATTTTATTTCCGTCATTGTGGCCACATGAATTATTTAAAACTGACTTCTTATGAAAATCACACTTTAGCTACACTATTATCATCATCATCATCATCATCACCATCATCACCACCAACACCACCACACCACCACCATCGCCACACACCACCCACCACCACCAGGTGCTCTGTCTTACGACAGGTCCATGCCTTTTGTCAGAGAACTTAGACCGCCAATGCCCTGTTCTCTGCCTCCTCCTTCAGCTCCCAGAATTTTCTTCTTTCCTTCAAGTCATCCAATATTTGAATCTCCTTCTTCCCAATCTACACATATAGTGTAATAAATGAAAGTGGCCATGATTTGCATCTACGGCTCGCTGATTGTCCAGATTTTGGGGGCTAATTCAGCTTATTTGTTTCAGTTACTCATGTGGCTATCAAAAAGCATTTCAGGAGTACCACACTATACTTCAACAGAAATATCCTGAGATTATTGTGG
Organism: Timema podura; assembly: GCA_033556935.1. NCBI lineage: Eukaryota > Metazoa > Arthropoda > Insecta > Phasmatodea > Timematidae > Timema > Timema podura. The sequence continues at coordinate 69,106,295 of JAVRXN010000011.1, read as the reverse complement.
AAGGGGAGAATTACAACCCCCCTGGATTAAGCATGATTATAGCAAAGGCACTGGTGAGTTAAGGTTGTATTATAATGTTTACAGTAAAATTATTGTTAATTGATGAAATCGGGCATTTAATTTTCTCGAAATTTCAAATCAAAGTATATTAATTGATTAGCTCTGTGATTCTGAAAGCTCTTCGAACGACAAATTATGCTGATGGTGCAAAAATGTAGCTTTGTGTTTTTTGCTGTCACATCGTAAGCATGATATGACACACAAAAGAAACCCGATAATATAGCTGAGTTGGAAGGAAGACAATTACAGCACATTAAGCATTATTTTTTAACCACTAGTTGAGTGCAAAAATAAACTTTCATCCTAATTCTTTTTATACACTGTTTTGAGCTATTAAAATTAATGTTTAGAAGTATACCTCTTAAGTAGTCATAATTTATGTTTTGACTTAACATGCAACTAGCTTCCAAATTTTATATCCCGATATTAAATTTTATAAAGTCTTAACTTTATAAGATAAATGTTATATACATTTCGCTTACCTTGTACAGTCGTAAGTTTACTTTGCTTGTTTCCACTATGGTGTAGCTTATATAATAGGGCCCCATAATGGAGGGTGTCAAGGTAATCTCATTAAGATTTTATTGTAAATGAAGTATATACAATAAAACAAATAATCTACCAGTGTGGATGAAGGCATTATTCTCTCCATAGAAACTGTCCAAAAATACTATAATTAATGCACGTTTTGTATCTATTTATCAATTCCAAATTTCATCTTGGTATAACTAAATATCTATGATTAAACATAGTACAGTACTGTCACTTTTCTCAAAGTTGACATGGTTGTTTGAGGAGCGTATTAGTCATGTGCGCACTGAATTTGCTTCTCTTTGTGCTAAAATGGAGTGTTGTGACATTGTTTCTTGTGTTTCAGGGTGTAATAAAGATGGCGTTGATTGTGTGCATCGTGTCCGGTGTTAATATATTGCAGTATACAGGAATACCGTTACAGTCGTGGTGGTCTTGGTGCGTTGATAACAAGTTATACTCTTGCATGATGGTGTTCTTCCTCAGCAACGCCTTGGAGGGGCAACTCGTATCTACTGGGGCCTTTGAAATATCTTTCAATGGTAAGGCAATATAACAACTAGTCACTGTAGGCTCATATTCTTAAACTACATGCTTTGCTAACATACATTTTAAATATATGTGTGTCATCATGGACGATAAAGGGGGCTTAAGCAATATTTACTTTTTTTTTGCTAATTTTTATTTAAAAAAATCAAAATTGTGTATTCGGGATTTGCCTGCAATTTGCTACCAGCAACTTTGAATCATCAATATCAGAGTTAACAGAGATGAAAATGATAAAATGTAGATTTCCTTCCATTCCCTATTCAACAACTTTATTTTCATTTTATTCTGTTCAATAAACATGTAAAAAATATCATGTTTCTTTTCAATTTTAAATTTTTGTTGTTAATTTTTCAGAAACTTTTTTTTATAAAACGGGCTCACAAAACTCTTAGCTCAGAATTATGTTCACATGCCCTAAAATTCCCTCCCACAAGGTTAAATTCCTGAAATTTTCTCTTAAGGAGGGAGGGTGGCTGTAGATGGGACGCCAATTATTTGAAGTACAGCAGGTAATGAAGAGAGAAAGTGAGAATGTGGATTTACCCTTTCATAGTGATAAATTAACGGCCGGGGGACTGGATGATGTACCTGTCCTAATCATTAAGTTAGATTAAAAGACATGAAGCTACGACAGGTCTAGCAAGCCGGTAGTGGAAAATATAGGGTTTGAATAAAAAACTGACCCAGGCCATAGACTGGAAACAGTAATGGATGTAAAGGAAAGTAATATTGCTTATTGACAAAATATATGTACCACATCCACAGTCCGGTTCTTTGAACGTGCAATATTTGTTAAATTAGTTCCTCATTGTGGATATTAGTCAATTTTTATGGCTGAGTAAAATTGTATGCTTCATGAAAATGTCTTATCAATATCAAGGTAATCTACTTCTTTGTCTGACTAGTCTATTGTTCTTAACAGTTCTGATAAGATTTAATTATATATTTTATTTCTCTACTATTCTCATGTTATCCATAATATAACATTTGCTGGTCTTTAAAATGGGATAGGAGAGAGCACAAGTCGACCTCGGAGGTCTTGGAGTAAAATGCTCGCCTCGGGACCCAGTGTTTGTGGGTTCAAACCTAGCTGGGGTAGACAGTTTTTTTAAATTATAAAAATCTATACCACAACTTCCTTTGGAGGGGAAGTAAAGCCGCTGGTCTCATGTTGACTGTGGCATGTAATATAGAACCATGGAAGGTATGTGAAAATACCTTTCCTGGCAAAATTGGCAGGCCCTTTTGCTCTTGCTCTTAGAAATTCTCATGTGCTGATATAATCAGTCGGTTCAGAAAGTGCACTTAAAATACCTCAAATAAATACAATAAAATAAGAGAGCATCAGTACAGGTCCTTATTTTTGCATATTAACTTTTTTTTGCCAAAATAATCAAAATATTGCTTCAATGGATACATTTAGTTTAATTTTCTACCTATATTTGTTATGGACCACACATAATTTTAACAAGACTTTTTACCTATCATTTAAAAAGTTTCTGTTCCACTGTCATTCTTTTTATAACAAATATTTAAGGACTGTTGAGATTACTGTGTGCAGAAAATTTAACTAAACACATCTATGAAAGATTTAACTTATTTTGGGCAATAAAGTGTTTGTTATAAAAACAAAAAATACAGACCTTAAATTGCCTTTCCTTGCATCCCACAGTCCCGGCCGCAAAAAGTAGCTATCTTTATATTATAACAGGATATCCAGTGACCAGGAAAACAGGGAAATGTCAGGGTTTTGAAAATCTTTGAAATTTTTACACAATCACTAAAACATGCGCGACTTTTATTTATAATAATCAAAATAACATTTTTCTATGAGTTAATGACACCACACATTTCTTTTAACTTCATTGTCGTCGTTTCACATACTAATTTCAATTCTCAAAGTAAACCCCTAATTTTCATGTTGTTTTTTCGGTCTCTACTGTGTGTCTTTATCCAAAGTTGAGTCAAGCATGCACATCCATGAAAATTTGATTACATTATTAGAAAAAGAAACTAAAAAATTATGTGTTTCAAAACATTTTAAAACTATTTGGTGCAAGGCAATTATCTAATGGCTCAATATGATTTCACTGAAATCTAATAGATCACACTACCCAATAACCAATTGCTTTATAGGCTGAAATCCTGTAACCCTTTATATGCTGATGCAATTTCAAGTGTTTATGTCTAAATATATATTGGTTCAGTTGCAAACTTAATAAATAATGTTTGTAATATAGGTACTTAATATTTATATATTGTGGCTAGAAAAGTTTAAAATTGGATCTGGTAAACCTGGAAAATTCAGGGAGTTTTAAAATATAGTTTAGTTTGACACCCTGTTTAAGTCTCAATGCAAGCCATCATTTTTTCGACACTAGTGCTGTACATAGATCACATTTAGGCCTATGTTTTATGTTGATTCCATGCCTTTCATTGAAGGTGAGCCACACTTGAAAAATAAAATAGTTATAAAATAATGTAAAATTGTTTGAGATACCGTGTAGTTTGATGTTATTATAGTTCGATGTGCACATACTTTTGAATAGAATGAATAATGTGTGGTAATGTGACAAAACAACAATTCTAAGTAAAAAAAAGTTTTTACTTTAATAATACATACAAATATTTATGTTATATTTGGAAGAAGGCATAGGAAAGATCCACTTTCCTATACCTTCTTCCAAATATAATATAATGTACTTCATAAAGCGAAAAAGATTTTCCATTCAGAGGTAAACATATATTTATGAAATTATTTTGTATTATGTAATCTAAAAACATATATTAAGTACTTTTTTACACTTAAAATCAAGTAAGTATTTAATCTTAATTATTTTATTTTGTGTAATTCTAGTTTTTGATAGCTTTATATGCATTCATTCCTGTTCCAATCAAAGTATTGAAACTCTAGTGTTTAGCAAATTATGATTGACTTAATTGACTATAGTTACATTACTGTAGGTGTTAAGTAGCTTATTGTCCATGTAATTCAAACTGTATTCTAAGCAACCACATTATGAACATCTTAATTAATTTAGGGACGGCACTCATTAGGACCTAAATTTTGAAATGTATAATGTTTTGCATCAATGGCTTCTTTGAGTTATAAAGTTAACTCTTTTATACATATTAAAGTATTGCCTCTATACTACATTTGCTTATTTTATCATAAGGGATTTAAGACTGCACTCACTAAGTACTTTTCATATTTATTTAGCACTTTGAATCAGACTGAGGGTATTTTTAAGGAGATTAATCTGAAAACAAGATAAAAAGGAATAAAACCATCTCCGGTGCCTTCATTCAAGATTGAACCCTGTTCTCTCATGTCAACCATGATTGTAAACCACTAGCTATAATTCACATGTCTGTAATTGTCTTAATTGCTCGTTTCAGACATGCCTGTTTGGTCGAAGCTAGAAACTGGTAGAATACCACAGCCGCCCGAGTTGTTTCAGATTATCGACAATAATTTGCAGTTCCAAACGACTGTGGAGCTCAAACCTGGCTTTGCTAAATAATCTTCGAGTGTAGGCCGCCATCTAACGAATGCCAAAACTCTCACACGAAATCGAAATTAATATATATAAATATATGGTTGACTTGCATATACTTGAACAAAATAAACATATGTGGTACATGTGTGAATGTTTGTTTTTGAAATTATATTTTCTTATCCGCTAAATTCGGCCTGATATTTTTGTGTTTATAAATAATATAATAGGTAGGGTTGTAAAAATATATTAGCTGTTATATTAAAAGTGTAAACTATTTGTATGTTTCTGCTACCTAGTTATTTAGACCAATCTTTATAGGATTCCAAAAGTTAGTTATGTTTTGTTACTCTAAATATGGCCAGCAACCTTAATTGAGTGTTATTTTGTTGAGTATATTTTTACAAAATTTAATAATTATCCTTTTTTTTTACATTCTAAGGTCAAAAATAATGTTTTACTTATTTAACATTATTATAAATTTATCTGTAAAGAAATATTCCAACAATTCTGGAGGCTCTGGATTTTCACTTAAATTTGCATAAATACTAAATACACGAATTTGCTTCAAAAGGAAATTTGTCCCATGTGAACCAAATGGCTTTCCTTTGCCACTGTTTTGATATGATATCTTCTTTTGACTTACTATTATTATCAAGCACTAATTAGACGATTATTATTTTGAACACCACTGGTAGAGGCCATGATGAAGAACGCATGTATAAATATTAATACAACCATGGTGTAAATTTAAACAGGTGAAGGTAAATGTTATTGAAAGTTGACACTTAAAGAGCGGTTGACATAACTAGCAAATTACATTTGAAATAATTGACGCTACCTACGAAAAGTTTTCTTGACGCTTGAATGCGACACACACAGTTAAAAGGTTATTATGGAATGTACAACTGACTCATTAAAAAAAAGTACATTTTAGAACTAAATACTTGAACATTTTACAGGAATATTACTTATTTCATTTTTGGCACTAATTTATTTATTTAGCACCGCGTCTTACTACTTGTTCAGGCTATAACTTAAGTACTAATTACGCTAATGAGTTAGGAATTGGGAAGGTTGGATATAGGAAAAGTGAACCAGCATTTGTATGAAAGGAGAGTGGAAAACTATTTAGGAAAAACCACCCCCAGTTCACCCGATCAAGATTAGAACCTCGATCTCCCGAGCGAGATTAGAACCTCGATCTCCCGAGCGAGATTAGAACCTCGATCTCCCCGTCCTCAGCAGTCTAGCTCAACACAAAACTAGCGCGTTAGCTAACTATGCCACCGAGGCGAGTTGGCACTAATTATTGAACCCTATAAACCTAGGCCTAGTACATTTAAAAAAAAAGTTTGTGATAGTTTGCTTGAGGCACATTTTCCAGGAAAATGTACAGGTATTTACGTTTTAAAGGTGTATCACCATGAAGAATATTTGCAAAAAATGTGCAGTGGTCAGACAAGACATTTTACTTGTTATAAAAATGAAATATTTGAATCTCATAAATATAATTATTTTTTAAATTTTGAGTATGTATACTCAGTGACACAAAATGTGTACCAGATCACAGAAAATAAGTGTAACTTTGATTTATTTTTTTTAAATTCTTAAGTCACATTTAAAAGCTGGTCAAGTAAATGGAGACTAGTAAATTTTGTGTTGTTAAGAGTGAGTTACACAGTTAAGTAACGGTAAAATATGTTGCTACAATACTAAAGTAATTCCTCGTCATTATTAAAGAGACTGATTTCAGCCTGGGACCAGGTAAGTTTATTAAATGTCTCCATCTTCATCTTTCCTTCCACCATTCTTCTCCCCTCACTCGCACACTTGCTGTTACCTTTTCCCATCATCTTTACATGTCCATGTCGTCTCACCCTTGTTTCCTATATTATCTAATGTGCCCCCTTTCGCAACTCTTGCCTAACATATTCATTCTTAATCCTATTTATCCAGGTGACACTAAAACATTCCTAAATTATTAATCATGCAAATGTATTTCTTTATAAGATAATAATAATAATAATAATAATAATAATAATAATAATATTTAGCACCGCGTCTTACTACCCGTTCGGGTTATACGCTTAAGTACTAATTACACTAATCGATTAGGAATTGGGAGGGTTGAATTTAGAGGAAGTGAACCCGCATTTGCGTGGAGGGAGAGTGGAAAACCATTTAGGGGAAAAAAACCAGTTCACCCGACTGAGATTCGAACCTCGATCTCCCCGTCCTTGGCGGTCGAGCTCAGCACGACTAGCGCGTTAGCCAACTACGCCACCGAGGCGGGTTTCTTTATAAGAAAATCTTGAGTTATAGAAATAGTCGATTACCACAGCCACATTGTTTTAGCACTCCGTCTTACTACCTGTTCAGGTTATATGCATATGTACTATTTACACTAATGAGATAGGGATGGAGAAGGTTGAATTCAGAGGAAGTGTACCAGTATTTGAATGTAGGGAGAGGGGAAAACCATTTTGGAAAAACCACTCTCGGTACATCCGACCAGGACTCGAATCCCGATCTCTCTGTCATCAGCAGTCTAACCTAATATGAGAGTGACGCCTTAAACTATGTGGCCACCGAAGTAGGTTACAGAAACATTTAAGCATACAATGATTAGTTTATACTCTTAAAATATGTAAGTATAATCTATCTAACAAATTCACTATGAGAAGAATCCTTTTTTTTTTATAAAAGGAGAGTACCAAATAAGATATGCTATTATTGGCTCACTATGTTTTTATGCCTTTTCTTGTGATCTGAAACTTACAGTAACTAATCTATGTATGCTCTAAGGAGGGTGAATTTTAAGGAAATATACAAGTAGCCACCTAGAGAGACAATAGAAAACCACTGCTGCTCTTTTATTTAAACATACACCAAAATGTTTTTAGTTTGACTAATGAGACTTTTTACCTTCTCTCGACCCCACAGAGTGAGAAGAATTTTGATGTCAAAAAAATCTAACTTAAAATTTTGGTAAAATTTTTTGTGATGCTGTCTGTGTATCTCAGCCTAGAGCCTAAACCATTTTACCAATCAGGCTGAAACTGGGTATTTAGGATTTTCACAGGGTTCCCCTGAGGGGCTTTTGGAATTAGATATCCAACCCTAAAATTAAGGGGGAAAATATATTTTCTCCAAATTCGCTCTAACAATTTTGATTAAATTTGGTATCTAAGTATTGTTTAACATCAAAAACCAAATGGCAACTCTCATTTCCCCATAAAAATTACTTTAAAGGTACTTTACAAAAGCAGAAATTTCCCATTTTGATAGCTCTGTAACTATTTGAGATACTATTCAAAATCAAAATCTTTTATTCTGAATATATATTTATAATATGGATAGTTTCTGAGCTACAAACAAATTTATATATTGTTTGTGGAGTTCTTTTACCATTGAAATTGATTGTTATGCTCTTTGGTGGAATGTTTCTGCAACAATGTATATGAATTTGTTTCACAAATCTTGCTCTTTTTAGTAAATGTCCTTATATTAATATAAAACGAAAGCAAAAAACTGTGCAGTGCACTGTACTATTTATTTACTCTTAATGAAGAAAGGTTCTTTAGGTTTTAAAAACACATTTTCTCACTTCTTCACACACTCTTTTTCTGCAAAGAATTCTAAGACACTATTAAGACGTGTATGGAATTATAAAAATCTGAATGGACAAATCTGCCCATGAACTGCATTATCTAAAGGGAACTGCTTCGATATCATCCTATAAATATGCTCCCAGGGAGAAAAGTTGGTTTAACCCGCAAATTTTAAGGTTTATTATTGTAAATAATTGTATTTTATTTTATCCATGTGGTTTTAGATGTTGGGTCTTGATAGCTTACAAAACTCTTTATGAAGAGTTTTCCCTTGTAAAATTATACATTTTCACAGAAAATATCTTAATTAGTAATAAGTTCTGTTATGTAAGATAAAATGAAAAATGGTACAGTATAAGATTGTTTGTGATTTCAATAAAGTATTTTATTATATTTTACATTACATATAAAAGTTATATTATTTATCAACATGATGATATACTTTACACTTTCTTGGACTGTCTTTTTTTTAAATATAAATGCCACACCTTTATCTTAAGTTAATATTAAAATGTTCTATCATCTATCATATTGGTATGATATATATCAGGGGTGGAACCTTTAGGGATATTTGAGCTTCGATAAAAAACATTTTGAATTGGAATTTGTTTTAGAGCTCATCTGAGTTAAATAACCTATACTTACCATTGTGTTTTAAAAATTGATTTGTACATTCATCAAGAGAAAGTTGAAAATGACGAACCTACAAAACTTATTATCTCAATACCTAGCTTTAAAGCTCGGCTTGAAGCTCAAAATCCGAGTACTTGCAGAGCCCTAGTTAAAACACATTTCTAAAAGACGAAATTTTACTCAAGTAAGAAAGCTCGTCTTAAAAATGTGTTTTTCTTCATATTAATATTTTATCTAAACATTTTCACTTTCAAGTAAAGTTCAAGGGAATTTGAAGATATTTGAATGGTCTTGCCACCAAGATTTGCAATTTGTAGTTACTTGATTTAAATGTTGCCGTGTTGATAGACAACTAGTATCAGATACAGGTTGGCTTTATGGTATTTTTTTTGGTGGTGGAGAGATAGAAGTTAGAGGTATATGTTATATTTTGTTACTCATTAACAGGCTAGTTCACTGTATTAGCTGAGAGATTTATAGCGGTAGTTAAAACCCCTCACAAATGTTGGCTTGGGAAACAGAAATATTTTTCAGATTTTTGTGCGCAGTATCATATTGCTTGTTTTATACTATTTCTTTGTTTTGATGCACAGTGACCACAAATGAAGGTTTTTACTTATTTTTTGAACTTCATATAATTACACTAATATGTTAGGGATGAGTCCGACACCTTAACTCAATCGTTAGCATGTTTGCCTACAAAGCTAAGGGTCCCTGGTTCGATTCCCGGCATGACCGAAAATTTATCATTTATATGGGTTTACTCTTTCACATTGATAAATTAATGGTTGGAGACTGGATGTTGTGCCTGTCCTAGTCTTAAACATAGATTAAAAGGCATATGAAGCTACGACAGGCCTAGCAAGCCCGTAGTGGAGATCATATGGCTTAAATAAAAAAAACTGCCACAAGCTGGAAACTAATGGATGTAAAAAAAAAGTTCGGGACAAGGAAGGTAGAATTTATGTTATGTTTATCCATATTTGCTTGGAGGGAGGGTGGGAAACTATTAAAAAAATAATACCCAAAGCTACTTTTTAATTCAAAGTGAACTCTAATCGAATTCATGAAATATTCTCAAAGCTCAATCGAAGTTTGAATATGGTTTATTGTTTTATGCTTGATAAAATGTATTGTGCTTATTTATATAACATCATGCACTAAAATCATTTAGAACATGTTTTAGTAAACAATTGTTTACAATATTTCATTCTAATCTGATAAAAATCAAATTATTGTCATGACATGCAATTGAATATTAAATTAAATGGCACTAATGAATGTATTAACTGTCAATATTTTTATTCATAAAGATTGGTAATTATCAAAGCCACATTATTTTATGAATGAAGTCGTAAGTTGAAGTTAAGTCAAAGCTTCGCACACCCATACCCTCGGCACACACAGCCAGAAGTGAAACCCTGACCAGATCTCCAATAAACCTGACTACGAGCCTGAAACATTTTTCTTTGTGGACCGAGATGAGAAGTTTGGGATGGGGGTCAGTTAGGCTGTCCATTGACCTGTAAAACAGGAAAATTGATCAGATTTCTGGAATGTTCACATATTCACTAAAATAATACTCATTTACAAAAGCCAAACTAACACTTTTCTTCCATTTAGTACTCATCGCGAGTGAATCTCTTTTGTTGTCCTCGTTGAGTATATTAATCTCAATTATTAAATTCATCACGTGATTTTTGTCTTGTCTCTTTCCCCTCACCCCCCATTGCTTGTCTTTAGTCAAAGATGAGTTATGGCTATGCACATGTTCGAGAATTTACTATGTTATAGGAAGAATAAACTAAAAAAGAATGTGTCTCACAACAGTTTTCAACTAATGGTGTAAAGCAATCTTTTAAATGTCTCGGTATGATCTCACTGAAATCTCACTTAGATCACACTACCCGATAGCCCATCGCTTTAGGATAAAATCTTGTAACCGTTTCATAGAGTGACACAATTTCAGGATGTGTATTGTGTATCTGTCTAAAAAATAATATGACTGGAAAAGTCAGGGAATTTTAAAATATCGTTGGGCTGGACTGGACTGTCTTCCAATCTGATAAATTTTTCTGACACCATTAGCATGAAACGCTCATATACAAGCATAAGTAAGAAAACCCATAGTAGAGGCCATACTTAAAATAAAAATATTATTTTGTGTTTAAATATTCACTGTAAAAAACTCTGTATTAATATTAACTATAACCCGCCTCGGTGGCGTAGTTAGCTAACGCGCTAGTCGTGTTGAGCTCGACTGCCGAGGACGGGGAGATCGAGGTTCGAATCTCGGTCGGGTGAACTGGGGGTGGTTTTTCCTAAATGGTTTTCCACTCTCCCTCCACGCAAATGCGGCTTCACTTCCTCTAAATTCAACCTTCCCAATTCCTAATCCATTGGCGTAATTAGTACTTAAGCGTATAACCCGAACGGGTAGTAAGACGCGGTGCTAAATAATAATAATAATAATATTAACTATAACAGGAATGATGGAATACTCATGAAGTTTTATCAATTTTCTACATATTTTCATGGCACCCTGAAAGAAACCAAAACTGCACCTTCTTTTTGAGAACCACACATTGCTTCTCATTTTGAATCCCAAAAATTCCTGTATTGATTATTGGATGACCAAAATGTTATGTAGAACATCTAGAACTGGTGAGTGGAATCTTCTTAATAACAATCTTTTCTCTTCATCTCTGCCACAATATTAATCTCAACGCCATTAAACATGAGTATACAAACTGTTGTTCACAATACAACTTTATTCCATCATGTTTGTTTAGTATTTACATCAATGAAGAGTGTTACACAATGGAAGCTAAACTTATTTCAGTTGAATTGTTCATAGTAGTTTAATTTTCAACTGTCCAAGCATTTATTAAATACAGACCCCCCCAAGAAAGCTCTAAAGATCTGAATCACTTATAATTTTCTCTGAATCACTTATAATTTTCTCTATCTTTTTTTAACTCTCCACCTTCAGAAAAAAGTTGAACAAAACAATCATTTGGTTAAATTAAAGCCATTAAGTTAATATGTTAAGTATTTTTCTTAATGAGATAGATAACTTTCAATACAAATATGAACTGTTTATAAAACAATTTTTTTATTTTGTTTACATACATTTAAAAAAAACTGGAAATCCCCATTTTATACATGTTATATTTGATAGCGGCAGTGTTTTGGCAGTGAATTGCAACTAGGTGCGATTATTTAAACTAAATTAAATGTAATTATATTCCCTACAAATTTAAACAATACAAAGCTCCCTCAGTAAATCTATTTATTCATAATAAAATAATACACGCTAAACTAGACCTAAATGAACATGAATTCAACTCTGATTTTAATGCAAAATTATTGTAACAATGTGTCAAAATTTGTTTGTTTCGCATCTCAATTACTTTTTTTAACTTAAGTTTATGGTAGAAGAATATATTGTAAGTTCACAAATTCTACATCGTCTTGACATATTTGCTCATTTGGTGGCTCATTTGCCTAAAAGCCTAAAGTTTAAGGTTCAATTCCCACCATGGCAAAAAAGTATTATTGATGCTCAGTTGACTAGGATTTGTGTTTGTTCTAGTGTTGAGTTATTTTATAAGTTGGGTGCTGTGCAATCATTCAGTTCAGAAAGTGCACATCAATTTACCAATAATTAATTACTACTTTATGGCATTATGAATTCGAAAACTCATTGCCACACTTACAAAAGTACGCTGCCTATCCATATCTTGAGTTCTATCCAGTCCACCTCATTACAAACATCTCTTTCAGATTCATTCTAATGTTATCCTCCCATCTACGTCTAGCTCTTTCCAATATTTATTACTACTAAAAGTAAAACAAAAGTCAAATCAGCATTGCTTGGATGATTCTATTTATTTGTTGCAGTGGCAGATTACATATAAATGTTAAGATTTCCTTCGATCGATTCAAGCCGCTTCCAACCAGCCTTGAGAGTGGTTCAAACAGAGTAGTTGTATTTAGTGTTTACTATTGTGATATAACCCCCAGTAACGGTATTGTGTCCATTTTGACTACTAATTGACATCCCTATTTTTAATAAATCTGTATTCATGCTCTGCAACAAGGTTATTTTAGTGTATTACTGCACCCTGGCAAGGATATCAAACAAACAAAATGATAGATTTTTGAAAATGTCCACATGAGGACACACACCACTAAACAAATATATATATTTTTCAAATCACATCTGGTCCCATCTTTATACAAAGAGGAGTTGAAAACCTACTTAGATGGAACACTCTGTCAATGCTCACCTTTACTGTTATAAAGAATGGATACTATACACTTTTGAAAACCAATTAGTTTTGTAAAGTTTGTGTGATGAAGCTGTCCTGCAATTGTTCTGATAAGTTAGCAGGCCTTTAACACTCAACTCAATCATTTGGCATTCTTTTCTTATGACGAGATTATCATTGAGGTTTAACTCTCTACTCGGTGAATATTGCAGGTATTTTTAGTATATAATTAAAAGTACATGATGTTTTCTTTTTTATATAAATTTAAAAGTATGTATCACTTATATAGTCAGCTACAACATAGGAAATTAATAACGAAAGCACAAATGAAACTATCTGAACTAGAACAAATTGTACAGCACCAAGGACTTACTGAACTATCAAAATAAGAGCATCACGAATAAACTTAAAGAGTATTAAAAATTCAAAGGAATAACATAGAATTTACTTTACTTTATAATGAATAACTATTACTTAATGAAGGAGCTTCATAACTAAAATGCACACATCTTTTGGTTTCCCTTCCCGAGATCCTTAAGATGTTGCTTGTAAAATTAGTAGATACATAGCACCATTTGTTTCAAGTACTGTACTTAATAAAACATTAGTACAAAATCTATTCACAAGATATATTACTATACACAACAATTTAAATCTTAAAATAAATAGTGAACATTTTAAAGTGCATTTAGGAGTTGGTCTGTCTTAGTAAAAAATAAGTCACACTTTAATTATAACTCAAATTGTTTTTTTGAAGGGGAATAAAGTAACATCAAAAGTTAGATAGAGAAAGTACAGGTTAGGTGGACTGTATTCTTTTTACTACTAAAAAATTTTATGGCATAAATAATAGAAAAATCATTTGATACATTTATAATTTATATAATATAATTTTAGAAGAAAATACTTGTTTTATTTAAATAAAAATTAAGAACCTTAAACATAATATGCCAAAATTTGCTTTTATATTTAGTAACACTTGGGTCAATATTTTTTTTTTAATATAAAAATTACCAAAACCCAGACTGTCTAGCCAAATCTTGATAAATAATAAAAATATAAAGAACTATTGAAACGAATAATAAAGTGCACACATTATTATGAAGTGAGTGTACAATACAAATGTTAAATGCCTTGAAAAGAGTTTGAACTACTAGCAATACTAATTGTGTCCATAAAATCTTAATTGAAGTCAGTGTCTTAATCATGATGAAACCTAAATATCATGGCACAGTACAAAAATAAGATTAGTCTTGTTATACAAAACATTTATGAAAGGCACTTTGTTTCAGATAATTCACATATTCTTGCTGATATCTCCTTCAAGTAGAAGTAACATAATCTGCCTTAAACCATACCACTCATTGTCTCTTTATTTCTGGTCCACTTTTGACTAAGGTTGATCTAAAAAATATTACAAACTATGTACAGTAACATAATTTGCTGTGTCTACAGAAATATCTTAATTTCTTATATATCATAGATTATATTACATAGTTTTATGTTAACAATACAAATATTGTAGTTGTTACTAAGTTATTTTGAATCTAGAGATGGGAGGATACTCAAATTTGAGCTTTTTATCATTCTAAATAAAGTAGCTATCTTTAACAGAAAATGTAGGGTTCATGAAAGAACAGCCATTTCATCGAGATTAATTAAATTGATTTCAAAACCAAATGTAATACACATTTATGATTGAATTCAAATGTGAAATATTAAAATGTGTTTCAATACTTGACTTCAGATCAACATGGTGAATCTCCAATAATTGCACATTCACACATGCAACATTGTATGTCTCATATAATACGTAATTTCACTTAATTTCATTGATGGACACTTAAGTGATAATTTTGTAGGGCTACCAGCTCTGGGGAAAATTAATGTCAAATGTTAAATAAGACCGTTAAAACTAATGATCAAATAAAAAATCTATTATATGCTTTAAGCTTAAAATGTCCTCAAAATGTTATCAATTAATACTACAAGTGTCAATGATATAAAGTTTCTGAGTGGAGTGGCAACCCTGAATTGCATATAAAATAATTCTGTCTCTTTGTGACGCTACAGTACTTTTATCCATAGCGGCGGCTGTAAAAGTCTGCTTCAACTGGCCCATTGTTACTTTCTCTCCTGCGTCGTATGCACACTCGACACCTGCTGATCCGAGACGTCTGCGTCTGGGCCTTTAGCGTCTGCTGTCTCGGTCGGCGGAACATATCTCGGTCTTGTATGGTTGCCAGCCAGTACGAGTAAGATGTGGTGAAGTAATTGCAACGGCCTAGGCCGTGACATTCAATGAACGGAGTGGCTCTGAAACTTTCCAGACACGATCCAGGGGAGATGAGGGACTGTCCGCTGCCCTGCGCTCCTGCATCCGTGTACTGAAACAAGAATATGGACAGAAACAAAATTAAAACCACATTGGTATTAAGTAGGGATGGGACTCTAGAATATTAAGGGATATTCAAGATTCAAGGATTTGAGAGTTGTAAAAAAAAAGTGATATTTGTTTTATAGCTCTTTTGTGTATAGGTGTTTTAGCCCCAAAATAATTAATCATAAGGCAATCTTAACACCCAGATTCTATATCATTAAATTAACTCTTAACAGAATGTATGAATGTTATAAACTTATAATTAATACATTAAACCAAGAATTAAAATGTTATTATTTATATTTTTATACTACTATTTCATATTTATATTTCTCATTGGTTCATAGTTTTTTTTCAAAAGCTATAGATTCATATTCAAGATTCAGGATTCGGAGTAAAATGAAGATTTAAATTAGTAAAATAGTGGATTAGACCCATCACTACAGGATGTCCCAAAAGTCAAGCACCATAGGCAAAAATGGAAGATGTCACTTCTTCACTTAAAGGTAAGAATCACACATACATGTCAGGCGGTGAACCCTGACATCCTTGGAACATGTGTGGGATGACTTGGTCACCCATCTGAACCTCTTGTGTGCAACAGGACGGCAACACATTGAACATCTCATGTGAATTGCTGTTTAACCTATGGTGCATGACTTTTGGCACATTCTGTATCATTAGATTCAACAGTAAGTGCAGTAGTGTGTCATAATCACTAAAGAGTTAGAATTACAGTGTCTCTGTCACCAGCATGGCAAACTTACCATGAGAAAGCTGTAACCTTCCCAGAGGGCTTCCCAGTCGCTAGGACACTCTGGTAGCTCGATGGTCTGACTGTGTACTGTGATCACTCTGGTGGGAGCTTCACACACTGTACATCTGAAATACAATAATTAGCGAAAACCCTTTAAGAAGGAAATATTATATTAAATTGTTAGTCATATAAAAAAAAGCTTCTATGCAAATAAACCTTGTTTTATGGTAATTAAAGTTATTGGATTTTGTTAAATTAAAAGTTGTATTTTGATATAAAAAGTATGTAAATAAAATATGTATTTTTGTTTAAAAAATGGTCCCAAGTGAATTATATTTTTAAGTGGTCTAGTATAACAAATAGAAAACTATGGCTACATTTTTAAATACCCACCAAACCAAATATAGAAGGTTAAAAAAATATATAGCTTTCTTAGGTATAATTTATTTTCCTTCTTTTGTATTTGTTAGCAATATGGATTTATAATATCTGGTTCAAACACACATTTTACCAATGTTCTTTGGTTGCGAGAAACACATTTACTAGGCTGAGGGATATTTATTTTTGTTATTGGAATGTTACTGACAAATCTGATTTAAATCAATAAAATTCATCATAATTCACATTTAAAAGGTCAAGTAATCAATTTTGTGAAAATATTTCACTTCACACATGTATTATGCATCTAAAATGCTACAATGTACTTAAAATATGCTTTGATAGCTATTTTAATGTTCTAAGGAAAACTTTATAAAAATACATGTTGCAAAATTTCGGTGTCTGTACTTATTTATGTTTTATATATTCAAAAACCGGTTTTCTCACCTCGAGATATATTTCTTGATCTCATTGGCTGGTATAGGAGTCATCATCATAGACATAGGCTCTGGCGTGCTCAGCCAATAACTGTAATCGCTGCGACTGGCATAGTCACATACACTGTTCAAGTTACAGAACAAAAACGGCATCGTGGAGAATCTTTGCAGACAGCTTCCCGGAGCACCTGAAATGCAAACAAAATTCATAAAATATCAGTTTTTATATTTACTTTGGAAACTATATCATTATATTTAAGGACCCACAATGAAAGGGCTTCCAGGAATCTTGATTTTTTGCAAAAATTGCTAAGAAGTGATAAGTATTAACAATAATAAACAAATGTAAATAAATGTTCACAATCAAAGTTGGTAATTATATTTTGAAACAACAAACATACAAAAAAACATTCTTTCTAAATTGTTTTTAGAATCAACCACGTTAGGAAAAAACTTAAATGTTTTTAGTTTAGTTATCACTTAGAAAAAATATTATATAGACTAACATGATTAATTCAAGGGGTTCTTTAAACTTATTTTGGTTTGTCATTCAGTTGATAAAGGTGTATATGCCTCTGATAACATACCCAAGTCCTGTCCATGGGCCTTGGCATTGCCCATGAAATGCAGCAGAGAGTAACCGTCCCACATCCTCACTGTGTTTTTGGGGCATGTAGGAGTGATTTCAGTCTGGGAGTGCTTGGTGAAAAAGAACCCGCGACTGCGAGGTCCTGGAGCTGGTCCTGCACTTAGTCCCTTAATGCCTGGATAACCTACACAACACAAATTAGTGAGTAAACATTGCTAAAAGCATGGTTCTTGCCAGGCCACAGAAAACTGGTATGATTGGAGGGGGAAAGCATAAAAAGCTAAGGGGAAACCTTTTTTAGCCTCCTCAAATGTAATATGTTCACCCAAAGTGGTTAAAAGTACAAACTTGCCAGAAATATTCAATAATATTGTAGACTACTCTTTGAGCATTGGTATTTTTGGCTAGAATTAATACCAAATACAGTTCACCACAATTTTATGTTACTAGATTTAATTTAATTATGATGTACTTTCAAAGTTTTAATATTTTATTAATTAATCACCACCTCTGTGGTCTAGTGGTAAGAATTCCTGACTACAGATCCAGAGATCCTGGGTTAAATTACCGATGCTCTCAGATTTTCTGCAAAGCAATAGGTCTAAAAAGAGGTCAACTCAGCCTTGTGAAGACAAATGAGAACTACTTGAATGAAAAAGTAGTGGCTACTATCTAGAGAAACTGAGATTAACAGCCGGAGGGCTCAATGAGCTGACCACATGACACTATATTCACATTTTAAACTATCTTCGCCAAAAGATGGCGGCCACTCGGTCGGAATGGCTCGATTGCAGGCTGACGCCATGGAGTCTTATTTTAATTGTTATAAATTAATAACACAACCTCATTAGACTGAAATATAATTATTTTATATACATACATCTATATCTATTATTTAAGTATCCCGGAATAAAAATGTATACATATAAGTATTATAAGCAAGTACAAATTAATAATTAATAAGAGAGGGTTCAAATATAGACATGAGTGTGTAGAGAAATAAAGTGAGGCTTAGGTTGTTTTTGTGTTTGATTTTAGATCATCCGAAGGCATATGAGATTCATATTTTAAAAATGTTTACTAGAAGAAATAAGAATATATGTCTGAGTTTGCTATATTGATGATAATTATATTGTATGATCTGCGCATGTGAATGATAGGACTAATAAGCATAGCTAGAGAAAATATTCATAAAATAAAATTTGATAAGATGGCTGAGAAAGGAAATTGGAATCTTAAAAATAATTTTCTCAAGGGTATTTATACATTCATAGAAAATGAGAATTGTATTAAAGTCTCGACAATTTTGTTTAAAAATGTCTAGGTCATATCTCAAAAGAAAAGAATAATATTTTGAATAATCATATAGAAGAGCAATTCATTCATATATTAACTGCACCACGAGAAAAGTTTTTTTTTAAAAGGTACAGAAAAGAAACATAAGAAACAAATAACACTTGAAAGCGGAACACAGTCCACACTTCATACCGATGCCACTGGCCAATATGGTATATGGTAATAGTTGCCCTTAAGGTGTTAAGCTAAGTTAAATATTAATGCAGTGTTTATAATAATAAAACTTTTTTTGACGAAAATTAATTAAATATTGCTTCAGTAGTTACCTGTGTTTAGTTTAATTTTATTCAAATAGTAATTCCAAGAGTTCTTGACTATTGGTCATAAGCATCATGGAATTTGAACAAGACTGTTTTTGATTCTTTTAAAAAGGTTCTTTTCAAATGCCACTATACTCATATTAAGTATAAGAGAACATATGGGATCACAAAATGTAGAAAATTTAACTATAAGTTATTTTGACCAAACATTTTTTGTTGCTATAAAAACTGTAAAAATACTAACCTTAACTCAAGTTCCCTTCCATACCATCTACATCATCACATCATCATCAACTGTTTCCAGCCTGTGGCTGGTTCAGTTTAGTAAAATGCTTATCTTCCTCTATCTTTCCACTATTCTTCCTCCTTTAAGTGCTTACATTCTTATCCTCTCACTTGCACAATTTCTTTTAACTGCTCCTCCCATCTCTTTCTTGGCCTCCCTTGCGGTCTTTATCCTACAAACTTCAACTCCATCATTCTCTTTGGTATTATTTTCTTTCCCATCCTTATTACATGCCTGTACCATCTCACTCTTGCTTCCTCTACTATCTCATGTACTCCTGTACCTCCACTCTTTCCCTGGATAACTTCCATTCCAGCAAAGGAAATTGATTGTGACCTCTCATTCGCTAGACCCAGATTACAAATGGACAAACATCGGAAATAGAATGTATAGGAATATATTGTAATTAAAGCTGTGAAATATTTTTGTTCTTATTCTTCTTTCCTATCTTTTCTTAAGATTTACCTCAAAGAAGAGAGTCATTCTAAATAAACCAATATTAGCAGACAATTTACGGTTGATAAAAAATAACTATTGCATCAAAATGTATTTGGTTGGCTTCAAAATCTGATAAAACATACATTTAAGCTTAATTTGAATCATACATTAGTATATTAATTTAAGATTCTAAATAAATGACAGTGAAAATGTGGAACACATTTTTTCGTACCTCTGAGTCCTTTAGGTCCAGGAGGACCATCTCTGCCGGGGAACCCGCTGGGTCCAGGCGGTCCTATGAACCCTGGTAGTCCTCGGCGACCTTGGATCCCATCCTCTCCTCTGATACCCGGAAATCCGTCTAGTCCAGGCTTGCCCATCAGTCCAGGGAAACCACGCGTACCTACAGCGAGGTCAAAACAGTTGCATATACACCGGGCTTAAAGATGTGTAGGCATGGGGTCAGTATCTTGACAATATTAATTTCCCCTTTCATGCCATACCATCCCACTATGTTTTGAAAGGGGAAGCGAGGGTAGTGACTTCAGTTCTAGTCGTCACCTTTAGGGCAAGATAAGTCGTAGCTCGGCTGCTTGCATTTTTACCTGACATCCGCAGCTCTTCCCTTTCTCTCACCTCCGAAATTAAAAAAAAAAAAAAGAAAACAAAGAGAACAAATAAGAACTACAGTAGCTAGAGCAATGGGATGAAAGTCGGACAAATACCGACTTTAAACCACCATTAGATGGACTAGTGCACATCTTGCATGCATGTTACGGTCACTGCCATGTATGAGATTTTTATTTCAAATCCACTGATGCTTGAATTACATTTAACTGATTACCAGGATATTATTTTTGCAAACATTAAAAAAAAAATTACATATCTTCAATCAAAGGCAAGCAGTGCTTGCCTTGTTTGCCCTGACGTGACACCACTGGTGGTGAGCAATATGAGATTATTAACACCAGCCATACTGACCTTGTTGGCCCGGGTACCCGGTGTCTCCTTGAAGACCAGGAAGTCCAAAGGCATCATCACCGTAGTCACCTTTTCCTCCCTAAAAAACAATGATTAGTGATATGAACCCTACAAGTTACCTTTTATTTTGTTATCAACTACATGTCAACCTATTCGGTAGATAAGACTTACTATTATTGTTCGGACATGATGTTGACAATATCAGCTGCGTAGTAAGCGATACTTTCTCAATGTCGCTTAGTTAATAAGGCCCTCAATCTTTGATTAAATACATTGTTTTTATTTTGGTTTCAAATATTGATCAGTGCTTTTTAAGTATTTGAATTCTTGACTCTCCTGGTACAGTACTTTATTTTACCCAAACAAAATCGTGTATGTATTATGATTTTAGGTATATCCCACAGCAGTCATAATCATTATACAGGCATTCCTGGACTAAACAGCCACACTTTGGGAAGTGGTAGAGGATTGAAAAACTAGCTCAAAATGTCTTTGGGAGATTAGCTCTTTTTTGCTTTTTTTTCGAGTAAACAGCAAAAACTAAACAAAACCAAAATATAGGTAATAAAATAAAATATTTAATTTATATTTGTGCATTACCCTCTCCCACAAACCCAAATTTTCTTGGTTGTGTGCTTAATCATTAAATAATACATTCATGCTCTTTAATCAAGAAATCTTTGAACCTAGTTAATCAACAAATATTTTCATTTTTTATCGAAAGCTATATCTGAAGGTTTGACAGGAAAATACAACTACTGTACATTAGTTTACGTGCCTGTTCCGTCAGCTTTAAAAGGCTTTTGTGCATATTAATTAATATCTTTATAAAATTAATAATTTAAATAATTATTATTTCCAAATACAAAAGTGTTTGATTAAAATTGCAATGAATACTGACCTTAAATCCTGGCGTGCCACGTAGTCCTGCAAATCCCGCATCTCCAGGGAATCCTCTTTCTCCTGGTCTTCCAGAATATCCTGGCTGCCCCTCAAGACCAGAATCTCCCCGGCTTCCCTTAACGCCAGGATACCCATCTAGACCAGGCCGGCCAACTTCACCGGCTTCACCCTTGAAACTGAAAGCCAACACCACATTTCAGTGACTCAGGCTCTTTACACTAGTAGACACCATCAGCCCTCTAAGTAGGCTCTGACAACAGAACAGCACCAAAGTTAGTGACCTTCAACAGTGATGCTGATATATCAGATGTGGTCAACCCATGTAAGCATTAGAAATACCGCTTGCCTATTTTAAGTGAAATAAATTTTTATGTTTACAAATATCTTTAATATCGCAAAACTAGTATATTTTATAATTTTTTCAGCTTCATATTTGTCGGGCGTGACTGTGGGTCTGTCCCTGGCTTGAGGACCTACTAGAAGCCAACTCAAAAGCGTTCAAATGGCACGAGGGATGAAAGGGAGGGAAAAAGGGTAAGGCGTGTGTCCATAGAGGAAAAATAACCAAAATTGTAACTGCCTCTCGCTGCCGCTGATTATTTCGGCCAATGAAAGAATAGAATAGTAAAAGATCTACCGAGTGCTCTATGTCAATGTTAGCGCATGTTCAGTGCAGTTTTACAACAGTCGTGTGTCCAGGACTGCTCTAATGGGTCTTGATTCACTTGTGGCCTGTGGTAATATTTTTTTTGCGGACCACTGGCTCATGAAATATATAAAATGATTTCAAGAGAAAAATGACAATTACAGATATATATATTCTACATAATAAACTAATAGAATAAATACCTATTTTATGTTATTTTATGTTAGAGAAAGATCGCCACGGGTCAAGTGAACCAAACAAACAAGATAACACAACAAAACAAACATCAGTCAGCACAATTAAATTACAAGTGACGAAGTCACGGATGTGCGTCCCAAACTTATAACGGGCATGACTCGACTGTCTATTGTCTGATAAAGATACGCGCTGCGCATGCACACGCTTAAAGATGGCTACACTAAACAACCACAACTCATAACAAAAGAATACCAACATTCCAACATTTTATAAACACTAAACAATTTCTTCAATTTACGTGAAGACTATGTTTTTATACAAATGTACTTTTAACTGTCAAATGACAACTTTAGTAGATCAGACAAATCGCGCTACCTCCTGCTACGACTCCTGATTTAAGCCATCACTCTAGCAATAGGCCAGGCTCTCGATGATGAGGAGATTGGGGTTCGATCTCGTTCTAGTGTACGGAGGGTGATTTTTTCAACTCCACCTCCACGAAAATGCGGGTAGTTTCTCTAAAGTGAACCATCCTATTCCTTAACACATTAGCTAGTACATAGGTTTATAACCCTTACAGGTAGTTAGACATGGTGCTAAAAAATAAAACACTATCATTATTAAATAATAAAGCTGTTTAGTAATTATTGTTTGTGTGGTAATATCACTCTAGATTCGATAATATTATTAAAATAGTTGAAACACATTTAGTAAATAGTCCTAAATAGCTTCACAGAACTATATTACCTTAGAGCTGGCAAGCCTTGGGATCCTCTTAAACCTTTAGGACCTGGGATTCCTGGCAGGCCATCCAAACCTGGTTGTCCATTATTCCCTCGCTTTCCAGGCAGTCCAGGGAACCCTGAAAAAATCCATTTTCTACTAGTAATGCTCATTTCAAGCTCTAAGTAGGATTTGGTAATATTTTCACTAGCAAATGTAAGATTACAACATTTCAGCTAATGTTAAAACTTAAAATTAATAGACAACATTAATGTTCCCACTTTTAGAGCAGCATGCTGGATTTGATAACATTAAAAGATGCAAATCTGTTCTAGAACCAGTATTGACTATGCACGTAAATCAAAAGATGGTGGCACAGTAATAAATGGTAATATTGTTTATCAATATTGTTACTGAGTTTACTGACAACAATCTACTTCATTACAAAATTCTACAAGTTTAATTTGTTGCAAATACATTCCCACAATTTAATTTAAACATAGACCCAATTTGAGATAGTTATGCTAGGTTTAAATGGGCAGTTCTTATGTACGTTGTTACACTCACGCAATTAAGTGCCTGGTCCAAGGCTAAAGGCCAGTTTCATAGTCAGACTGAGTATGCCTCAAGTACAGCTCTCTACTAAATACAGCACAACACTTACCTAAACTTGAATAGAATGAGGCAATACTTTACACAGTATATGATTTAAAGTCACCTCTGTCTCCAAAGACGCCCTTGGCCCCCGCAAGACTATAGCCGGAGGGCCCGAGATGCCTTCAGGTCCGTCAGGGCCATATTCCCCTGGCGCTCCTTTCTGCCCCGGCCGACCAGGTCTAGCAGGCCGCCCATTAAGTCCAGATCTTCCCTTCTCTCCAGGCTCGGCACCAAAACCAGGCAGACCTAAAGGGAACACAAACCATGGGAGATAAACACAAATTTTGGTTTACAAGAGTTCTAAGCTATGTCATTTTTATTTGTGCTTTTTACTATGAGCTTGGTAAATTGAATAAAGTACTTTTATTTATTCTAGTTTATAACACACCTTTTAAAATAATATCTTATAGGTACCTATTTAATAAAATAAGTCATTATTATTAAAAATATTTGTAAATATATCATCATTGCTATCGTCGTTTTTTTCCCCAAGGTCCGCATTTATAGTACTTATTTAATTAAGGTATTTAATGTGCCCTTTATGAACCAACTGATTATATCAACACACAACTTATAAAATAACTTCAATCTAGAACAGACACAATATCCAGCCTGAGCCGTTAATTCATCACTATGAAAATGGTAAATTGTTTGGCCATGCTGGGAATCAAACCTGGGACCCTTAAATTAATACAGACAAACTATTGACCAATCTAAGGTGTTGGGCCGTTTATAGTAAATTGAAACAATTATAACTCATCTGCATTTAGACCACATGAAGAATTAATCAATTAAATATTTGACCCGACAGGAATTCAATTCACAGAATGGGAAAACGACCTTAGAATATTTAAAAAAAAATGTTTAGCCGAGTTTATCTCCCTTCAATTTTCTTTGCATAGATTATTTTTTAGCTGAAATATTCTTATCATTACTCAGAAAGGTCCTAAATTAAATGCTGTATAGTTATGTATTCTCTAATTTCTATTCTTTTTGTCAACAACAATATTTACCGCAACGATGAAAGTTATTTGATGTGGACAAACTAGGCCTGAAGCAACCACTACAATATTGTACTTTATTTTATCACTGACTACGGAGATAAAGATTGCTTACCTGGTGGTCCAGCAGGGCCCTGATCCCCGGGATAGCCCGGAGCTCCGGGCAACCCTGCGTATCCAGGCTCACCTTGTGGGCCAAAGTCACCTCTTCCGCCCTGAAAACACAATACAACAGTTTTATCATCACTATCAGAACACACCTCCCTCTACAACCCAATAGGATGATGATCATTCGCCACTGTTAAGTGTTTTTACACAATGTGCTTTTTCATACTCTCTCTAGACTCATGCAATCTCTTAAAAATGTGTCCATTCTGTTCTCTTAGCATGTATAGTTGAATTTGATGAAAATCTATAAAAGCACTAAATTCCGCAGTTTAAAATTTTGTAAAACTATTACCAGAAAATAACTAGCTACCATTGAAAGTTTGTGAATCGTATAATCCGAACAGGTAGTTAGACGCGGCACTAAAAAAAAGTTTGTGTTGCACAAATATTGGAAACATCATGATCTTCCAAGGAGAAAGAAAAGTATGCACTTTTAGTTTTAATACAATTATTGTTTGTCATGTTACCCAATAATAGTATTTTTTAGAAACCTATGGGCTATGCTATTTTAAAATTATTTGTGAAATACTCTTTGTGTTTTGAAATAATTCAGTCAAAATTTAAATTTGGAAGAAAAACAATTTATAAATATGTTAACAAATGTTACCTTTGCTCCTGGTAGCCCGGGAAGCCCGCTGTTCCCTCTTTCACCAGGGTAGCCATTCAAACCATCCATTCCAGGCTCGCCAATATCTCCTTCAGTTCCCAAAGCAAACTGACTGAATCCGGGGTCCCCAACGTTGCCTTTAATCCCCTCTGGACCCGGGGGTCCTCGTATTCCCATCTGTCCGCGGTTACCAGGGATACCTTACACAGGAAACACCACTTACATATTTAATAGTTCAGTTTGCAAATTATCAAACTTAAATATTTTATTGAATGCTTATAGTGTGTGTGAGCTTGATAATTCACTGCTCTGAAAGTTAGATTTATAATGTTTTCTATAAAAAACTAAATAAATACTTTCCTTAACATATATTCCCTCCACCTCACCTTAACATTACAGTCTTTTACTTAAAATTTTTGATCTAGGATTTCATTCATTTAAATTGTAAACAAAATAAATAAAACTATTTTTATTATTGATGTTGTTATATTTGTAAGAAAGAACAGGAAAGGTGGATGGAAACATATAAAAGGGAACAATAGTATGAAACCTAGGTCGAAGGATAGGGTGGTAATGATCAATTTTCTTCAAGAGGCAGCCATTACTTCTTTGTCCAAGGGCAGTAATGTAAAGTGTGAGCTGTGTTCTTTTAGTTGTAAAAAGCATGTTGTGTTCGTCCCTTTTACATGTTTTATCCACCTTTTCTGAACCTTCTTCCAAATGTAGCAAAATACCTCAAAAAGTGAAAAGAGGTTTTCCTTAAAGAGATATTTTAACTGTCGACTAATTATGGCTCAAACCTTGACTGTGTTAAATGTCTGAAAAACACACTAAAGGACATAAAAAATTAGCGCCAGATAAGACCTCTGTGCGCATGGGGAATATTCACCTGGTCGTCCCATGCTGCCAGGATCTCCTTCATTGCCTCTTCCCCTTTAGAACCTGGGGGGCCCACAAGTCCTGGGACTCCGCGCATGGCCTTTTGTCCAGGAATACCGTCCTGACCTCTGAAACCGGGGTAGCCTTTAGGTCCCGGATCACCGGCATCACCTTTAGGTCCGGGCTCACCCGCATCCCCAAATTCACCCTACATCAACGCCATAACAAACTTGGATTATGTGTTGATAGCAATACAACACATCTTAAAAAGCAATATTATGTTGAACATCATTGAAAAAAATTTACCAAACTTTATTTAGTATCAACTAAACCTATGTGTTTACTTTTCTATCAGGGTGGTTTTTTCAGGGTCATCCTTAGCAGAAGTGGGTCCCTGGGCAAACTTTGTTTGCAGGGCCCCCTGTTATCTGACCAACCCCGCCCCTTTAAGAACATAATTAAAAAACTTTGCTGGTGCTAAATAAATAAATTAAATAAATAAGCTTATTTTTTATTTTATATTATTATAATAGCTTGCACCAATATACCATATTCAGCGTATAAGCTATCAGTAAGTGCCCTAAAAGGTAAATACATTTAGTAATCAATGCCAGAAGTTTGTTTTAGTACTATAAGGATTGATTTCTACCTAACCCTTAGTTCAATTTTTTTCCCAACAAACTTTATCTGTATGAAGGTACAAAGAACAATTGTGTCAAGTTTGAGTTAAATAGGTTAATACATTGAAAAGTTATTGTGAAACAATCCAACACAGAGAGACAAATGCAAATCAGGGGAGTTAAAATGGAGAACACGCTTCACTCGTTCAATAAATCGAACCACATGATTATGTTTTTATTTGTTTCTACACTTAGTAACCAATATTTTATAGATTGTCTATACAGGCCCCCCAAATCACTGGGCTCTGTGCGGTTACACTTTTTACACACCTGGCCCTGGGTTTTCCATTTTATTTCCAGACAAATAAAGCTAAATTTCCTCCCATATATCATTTACATTTATTAATCATTTATATCTTTGTGTTAAATGTATCTATTAAAAAAAAAAAAGCAGGCCAACCGATTTTCACACCTTAAATCCTGGTTGGCCATCTCTTCCCATAAAATCCGGGTTCTCCCTTCAGCCCGGATTGTCCGGGCCATCCATCTGTGATGTTCCCTGCTTCTCCAGGCTCTCCAGGGAGACCATCCGCCCCAGGCCGGCCTGGGTAGCCTCGCTCTCCAAGGATTCCTACATCCATCATAAACAATTAGAGAAAACTACCACCAAGCTGAGTTTACTTATAAGTAAATCATTACATTATATTTTCATGTATAACAAAATGGAAAACTTTAACTAAGTGATCTTTATAGTTAAAATGAGTATCAAATATACTAGTTTTTTTTTTTTGCTTTCCTTGGACTGAATTTATAAAACACAAACAATTAAGATTCGGATAGACATCTCGAAGTTTTGCAAATCTCTCTTCAAGTAGTACTATGTTTTATCACCTCACCAAAGGTGCGCTATGTAGTAGCTAGGGCAGTCACCGCACCAACCCCTCTCACCCCTCCTATACTTCCTCCCCTTTTAAGAGTGTCCTTGCATTCCACCGTTACTCCAGGCTCCACCACTACCCTAATCCATTCTACTTATTGCTTACTACTCAACAAAAGACAAGCCATCACCGATGTACTCTCCAAGGAGTAGTGCCGAGTTTCGAGCCGCATCTCAGGGTTTTATAAAATGATCAAAGTCAAAGGACAAGGGCTTGAACCCCTGTCTAAGTATAATTTTTCTGAGTTACCTTAGGAAATCATCATTTACAATAAATTTCGACATTTTTATTTGGTTTTTCTATTACTTGTAGAAATATATAAAAATATATTTTCTTCCCTATATTTGAAAAAAATATAGCCCTTTCTTTTTGTTTTTTTTCATGACATAGTTTTTACGGGCACTACTTATGATAATTATTTAAATATGTAGTATAGGGAGGGAATAATTTAAATAAGTTTGCCGCCATTTGTTTGGACAGAAGATAGAAAAAACAAAGTGAAAACCCCACTTTTTCTAGGTGATATGCTGTTAAAAAAAATTGGAACTATCTTAAAAAAAATTAATGAGCCAAAAAAAAGTGGCCAGAGTTGACGAAAAATTGCAATATTTTATCTCAATGAAATAGAATGTACATACTGTAAGCCTATTTCACTTTACATATACTGTTCACTTTTTTATGAACACCCACTAACAAAACATTGTATTCTAAGATCTAAAAAAAAATCTGTATTAAATAAAAGGCGGTAAACAATGTTTCCATATAAAATAATTAATTTATTATTATTATAAAAATGATTATAAGCTATCTAGAACTATTTTTTCTTTTTTATTGTTATGTTCAGTACACAGGTTATTAACGGCTTAATTTTTTTTAAATTTATTTATTTAGCACCACATCTTACTACCCATTCTGGTTATACGCCTATGTACTAATTAAGGATTAGGAATGTTTAATTGAGAGGAAGTGCACCCGCATTTGCATGGGAGGAGAATGAAAACACCACCCTCAGTGCACCCAACCATTATTCGAACCTCAATCCCCTCGTCATCGGCAGTCTAATCTACAGCGAGGTTCAAACCTCGACCACCCCGTCAATGGCGATTGCCGACGGCTCTACCTAGAGAACACCGCTGCAGGTAATTAAGCTTTGTAAACAAATATTTACTTTTTCTCGACACCTCATAGAGAAAGTATTGTTATCGTCAAAAGTTTTGAACTCAAGATTTTGATAAATGTCGATGTTTCATGACCCCCTGAAGCCAAAAAAGTTGTTTTCGCAATGCTGTCTACCCATCTGTTTGTACCTCGGACTAGAGTTGAAACTATTTTAAAGATTGGGCTATAACTTGGTATCTGGAGTTTTCATAAGATCCCCCCACCCCTCCACCAGATTTTTTTGTAATTAGATATCTAACCCTAAATTTAAGAGAATAAAATGATTTTCTCAAAATTCGCACTTTGAATTAATTTTATATCTAGACACACTGTTCATTATTATAAACAAGATGTAAATTCTCATTTTATCATGAACATGAACATGAACATGAACGTAATAACTTATCATTGTAAAGTTGTAATACTATTAAAGGTAAAAATATTTTATTTTAAGTATATTTTTATAAAGCCAAAAAGTTTTGATATATAAACAAATAATTATATTTTCTTTTTAGTCCAGGTCTTTTAAAATGAGTTTGATTCTTATGCTCTTTGGTGAACAAAGATGATTCTCTTTCCTCAATTTTTCTGTAATAATGTTCCAGTTTTTAATGCCATAGAGTAAGTAAGTAACAGTGTATATTATTTCATTTATGACCTTTGGTGTAATGTTTCTACAGCAATGCATGGACCTACTATTTGTTTCACAAACCTTACGAGTTTTCATTAAATATCTATTTTAAATAAAAGCGAGAGAAAGTCCGTGCGGTGCACCGTAGTATTTATTTTTTATTACAAAAAATATAAAATGGCTTTTACTTCTATGTGAGCTGGTTTGTGGACCTATATTTTCTAATACTGTATTATTATTATTATCATCGGCGTCGTTATTATTACTATTATTATTATTGTTGAAGTTTACTGATGTATTGACATAAGTAGATGCCATGTAACGTCATTAATATTCCCTTACTCGTGTTAATGTGTACAACAATATTCATAATTTCTGAACCCTTTTTTTAACAACTTGTATATACATGTGTGTGTGTGTAATTTATTTTCAAATAATGAAGTCTTAAATTAAAATAATCTGATGAGTATTTTCAGGGGACGTAATAATATCTTTGACACACATATCCCCCTCCCCTAAATTAAATTCATGGACGCGCCACTAAATCTTAATATGTTAAAAATTAATCCTGCTATAAGTAAGAAACGGTTTGTTTGTCTATAAAACATGAATAAAACTATTTGGAGAAAGCATGGTCACCTTTTCTTACAAAACAATGTGATACAATTAGGTTTTATCTAGTCAAGAAACACTGTTTATGCAAATTATTTATAAGCTAAACAGAATCAAGCCTACTCTATAAAAAAACTTCTTAACCCAGGTAATGCAAATACATCACAGAGAACATTTTCAATAACTCAGGGGTTCAGAGGTAATATTAGTAACAAAGTGACAGATAATAATTAGCGTCAAGTTAAGGGTTTTACCTCGTTTCATGTTTTATTTAATTCTAATTTAATTGAAATTACGTCTTATTATAAAAAGTCAATATTAGCTTGTAACTTTTTTTATCAATATAGTTCATTTTAAATTTACAAGTTAAATATAATACAAAAAACCGCATATTGTTATTATGCATAGTTTCTGAGAACTAGACTGCACAACATTATCGTTCATGTATAATAGGTGTCCAACCAAATCTTAAAATCTTGTGACTAAGAAAACCAAGTGAAGCTAATTTATCTTATTATAATTTTAACTTTAATATAACTATAACATCATTGGAAAATTATATTTGTATTTTTGTATTAACTTTCAATGTACTTCATCATCACAACACTTATATAGTTTTAGAAATTTTATGAATAGGTACATACTTGTTTTTTCTAAGAGAAATGGGGCTATACAAAAATTGTTTATAAAAACGTAGAATTAGAAAAAATTGTTTTCAAAAAAAGAGGAATGTATTGGTAAGGAATCATATACCAGTATCTCCAGAGTCCCCTTGGGGCCCACTGAATGATGATTCTCCTTCCTCTCCTTTGACTCCTTGAGGTCCATACTCTCCTTGTGGCCCCTGAAAGATCATATCCCATTTTTACAAATGTTTGTTCACCCTTGCATTTGCATTGAAACTAGTTGTCCAGCGAAAAGAATAAAACATTACAACTGTGTCATCATAAAGGAGAAAGGGATTAACAGATAAGAAAACATATTATGTTTTTAAAGTTATCGACTATCAAACACAATTCATATTTCCTCATACAGTTAATTTTTAATGGCTTTCTTTAGGCTTTGTTAAAACAAATTATTTTTCAAATGTAATTTTCATGTAACTAAAAAACAAAGTTGTCTTAATAATATTTCCTATATTGCACACCAAATAATATCGTCAATGTTTAACTACACTCAATTCTACTATATTTTAATTTTTAGCTTTGTTCTATTTTATCAATGTCAAATTTCCATATACAAGTAATTTTATAATATGAAATCATCCAACACCTCAGCTTAAGTTAGCTTATAAGTCGTGTGCTGATATAATCATTCGGCTCAGTAAGTATACTTTAAAAAACCTCAAATAAATGGAAAAAAACTATAATTTTAATCATTTCTCAACACACCTCTTGTATATCTCTTCATACATTTCATAATAATTTAATTACACATAGTGCTTTGTATAATGTAATTGATTGACAATTCTTTTTTGTGTCACCTTTAATTGTCTGCCTAGTGCAGAGCAAGAAAGATTGAAATGCAATAGGCTGTTAACTATTTTTAAAACATCATTTCTTACCATTTATGCCTAATATTAGAATCAATGCTGTATGATTCCAAATGTACAAACTCCTTTCATTTATTATTGCTCAATCTGAGAACTTTTGTATGTTTGAATCTCGCACTAACCTGGTATCCAGGTGGGCCCCTACTGCCGGCAGGCCCATCCGGACCATAATCCCCTCTCGAACCTTTGGCACCTTGTACTCCAGGAAACCCTGGGAGACCACGTTGGCCTGGGTAACCTGAAATAAGATCAGATGAATCAGTAAATCTTTCTTTAGATGTACTGAATCTTAACTTTGGTGATATGAAAAAACAAGTAGCATTGTTGCCAATATTTAAGACGGAGTGTAGGGAATGCAAGCTAAGGGCAGTGTTACTGCAGTTTTATAGTAAAATATCTTTTTGTCCAAAAGAAATAAAATATTCTTCCAGTAGAAGCATAATTTAATTTTCTAAACATTGTGATATCCACCGTTGTTGAGTATCTCTCATGAGCATAATTAACATTAGATAATAAAGGAACTTTTTAAGTGAAGAGAAAAATTTGTCATTAAATTCCAGGACATCCTTGACTGATATTCAAGGATTGTTGAGATCACCATGTAAAAAAAATTGAACTAAATTTTTTGTGGAGAATTATTTGATTTCTTTGGACCAAATTTTTTTTTATATACAAACTGTAAAAAATTCTGCCCTTAACTGGTGTTCCTTTCACTCCCTATTTAACGGTATAAATTAGAAAATATATTCACAAAATATAGTGAATTTTATAAAATATTTTTTAAGGAACACCTATTTTCCCTCTTTTTTGCACCTTCTTCTGTATAACATTTTATTAAAAAGAAAGATTTTACAATATTGTCTAATTACAATTTCTTTTGACAGTTAAGCCAAATGTGCAGTAAGATAATCTGGTGCTCTAAAATGATCAAATCTAGAAGATTGATTGGGGAATAAAAAATACCTACCCTTATAAAGTTGCTTTGATCTTAAAAATCTATTATTAAATATTACATAACAAATTTAATAAGTTTTCCTTAGTTGCCTTAATCAGTGTTGAGTGTATACAATTACAACTCTAGTTCAACTCTTTTAAATTCAAGTTATTATGTTATATAATGTACAGAAGCTACAGAAAGATGGATAGGAATGAATAAAAAAACTGTGTTCATCCCTCAGTTAGTTTTCTCTTTTTTATGTAATCTCCTATGCATTATTTTTGTTAACAAGTGAATATTATAAATTATATGAATTTCAAAGCTTGTTAGGAATATCTTTATAAGTGATCATGTTTGCTAAAACAAATACATGATCCTGGAAGCCTACTCACCTATATCACCCACATCTCCTATTGGCCCAGGGGGCCCTACTTCTCCAGGAGTGCCCATACGTCCAGACAGACCAGGATACCCTGAGGGACCGCGGTCTCCGTCTATTCCTATGCGACCCTGGTTACCTATATTTCCTTTAAGACCTCTCAGCCCTTGGATACCCATCGCTCCGTCAGCTCCTGCAACAGTACAAACTCATCCAATAAATAGCTTTGCTCAAACTAATACATAAAATGTTTATAATGTTTGCAAGTATTTTGATGTAAAGTCACTTTAACTGAATCTTTTTTTTTTTTTTATGAATTTATAAATTCATCAAAACTATCAGTCAAGAGTAATAATTATTCAATAGTATCCAATTTTTATCTTTGTTAATTTATGTATTACTAGTTGTTATGTAAACAGTAGGCCCCGGTCCCTCCATTCATAAAAATGCTAAGTACATCACTTAATAGTTATTTTATGTTTTTATTATTACTACAGTGATTTCTTTTTGGATTCCATGTTGAAATATTTCTTGTAATTTCTCCTTGGATTTGAAGATTACATTTTTGTTTGGCAATCAAGTTAAAAAACAAATTAATAGTATATTCAATATTAGGCCTACAGTATATTCATAAAGAAAAACCATTGTTCCATATTTTAAGAAGTCAGTCTCACACTATGTCAAAAAAAAAGCCCTAGGAACTAGAATTTTAAATTCCAATCGCTTGAGATGAACTATTAAACTAAAAACCTTTTGCGGGACAGCTATTTTGAAACAAATAAACAGATTGAAAATCATTGTAAATATAATGTTTGATCTAGATTTAACAAATATCCCTGACAAATTTTGATAAAATTACTCTATAAATTTGGAAGTTATCGCGAAACAGACGTCTAGATAGACAGAAAAATAGAAAAAATGCCTAAATATTGGTCAAGTTAAAACAGGACCTCACTATGCTCGGTCAGTTAGGAGGTGAGCGCCAGTTTTCACAACTAAAGATTGTAAACGTGAAGGACTGACCCTGTTGTCCTGGTGACCCGAACAAGCCAATCAGTCCTGGTGCTCCGGGTAGACCAGGTAATCCAGGAGATCCAGGGATGCTTTCTCCTCTAAGCCCTTTGTTTCCCTGTAACACGAGGCCGGAGTTCCTTATTCACAAACAGTTTTACACACATTCTTATTATTAGTCCTTTTTCCTTATTATGTATGACATGCAAAAAATCACCCAAGTTTAAATTAAATTTTGAAAGTAGAAAATGTGTCTTGTTAAGATACAACTTTACCTAATATGATGTGCCCTACCATATTTTCACTACTAATTTCTACTAGTATTGGTATTCCTCCAGCTTGTTAAGAAAAACCTTTTTTCACTTTTTAAGGTAAATTTTGAAAACAATGGAGGAAGGTACAGGAAAGAGGGATAAGAATAATTAACCTTGAAAAGTAAAATGAGGTTTTCCTATTATATATTGTATATTTCACATCCAGTTTGTTCATTTACAGTGTTTGTCCTATTTATATACCTTTAATTCCTTTTCAATTGCCTTTTTCTACTTTTTGATTGTTTTGATTTACACTTAAGAATGTTACAATTCATGTTTCACACTTTCTCCTGATGAGTTCTGATAGAATAAAACCTTGGTCAAGGAATTTAGTGATAGTGATTAATTTTCTCCAAGATCCAGCCATTACCTCCTGTGCCAGTGATAGCTTTTCCTATTTATTATAAGAGCTGTATCATGTTTATTCCTAGGAAGTCTTATTTAAAACCATAGTTGTAATCACTTGGGTGGTACAAAATTTAAATATATTTGTAGTTCATACAGAGTCAAAAACTTGACATTTACTTATACATGTCAAATTGAAACTTTTTGACTTGTTTTTAAGTTTAAATAATATTTGAAACTTTCTAGACCATTCTTTTAATTTTAACCCTCCCTTGCAGATTGTAGATGTGTACTCACCCGTTGTCCTGAAAGACCGGTGAAGCCTGGAGCCCCCTTGCCCCCTCGGAACCCTTCACTCCAAGTCTCCATCTCTCCCAGGCAGTCCTTGGGGCCCTTCAGAGCCCGGTTCACCCTTCTGTCCTCTTACTCCCTTCACACCGATATCTCCTACAAGTATGTTGAGCCCTGGGTCTCCACGGTCTCCTTTCTGAATGGGGAATCCCTACAAACAGAGGAAAGTGCCTGGTTAGAGATGAGCATGTATTTAAAGTGCTCCGGTCAACTGGCTGCTACATAGGATATCAAGAATTATATGCATTCCAAATAATATAAGTGATAAATAATTATTGTGATTGCTTGTCGAGTTTGTCTTTGTCTCAGTGTGTGTTTGAAAAGTGTGATGATGAGGGGCGTACTTACCGGCAAACCTGGGCTCCCTTCCATTCCCGGCACTCCTGATGGTCCTCGAGGGCCCTGGTCTCCTGGTACCCCAGGGTATCCCTTCAGTCCTGAAGGACCTGCAATAGCTGTCCCTGAGGGTCCTTGAGGCCCGGGAACCCTGGCAGACCTTGGTCTCCTGTAGGTCCAGGCAGACCCGGCAGACCATCATAGCCTGACCAAACACAAATCAGCAGGTAAAGAAAGATATTCCCAATATTCATTAACTAATTAAATTATATTTTTGAAAAGCTATGTTTAAAATCTAAACTTATAACCTTAAGTTTTTTTCCTAGTGACAGGCATGGCTGGTATCCGCTGATAACATTTGATAATAAGAGGAAATATTTTTGAAATGGTTAATACATATAATAATAATGGCAATGTAATTTTACGCTCAATCCCCCTCTTACCTCTATTCCCTTTACTTGTATCGGTCTTGGCACAGTTTGTGAGCGCATCTGTCAATAAAGTTCGTGAACTCACTGCGCAGAGCCGTAAAGGCAGGAACTTTTAATGGCTCAAGTCAGTTGTACCATCACTTATTGTAGAGTTAGTTGAACAACCTTAAGTTTCAGTATGGACTTGGATTCTATTTAGGGTCGTCATCTTAGGAATTTAACCTACTTGGTTTCGCTTCAAATTAAAGTCCCAAAATTAAATTGTGATTGGAACAATATCCAAAACCCATTACACACCAGAAAACATAAACAATAAGAAAGACATTGCAGAGGGTAACAGTGAAAACTACTAAGAATTAACTTATGTCAAGCTCAAAATGGAATGAGTTTTCACAACCGGGACTGGATACCAACTCTTTGAAAACTGGTATGTGCATGCATTTCATTTTACAGCGCCAATTGAGATACGCGAGAACAAGGCATTCTACCAGCACTATAATGTATGGTTACATTGTATAGCTACAGGTATCACTGCCACGAGTCACTTTGCATCTAATAAGGTAAAGGGGTTGCTCTAATAGTTTTCCCATTAATTCCTTTTAATTCTTAAAGATTTTTTATCAATTTTTATTCCTTGATTTAACAAATAGTTTCAACTTTATTATTCTAGATTTGTGGGAATTCTGGTCTGTTTTTAGATTTACAGAAGCAAACAACACAGTCTAAAATTTATGTTTAGTTAAACTGGTAAAAGTTGTCGTTTTAGGTGATCTGGTAATACTAAATGTCCACTACTTATACTCCTATTAAAAATTACAACTAAACTACAGCATGCTTTTTTTAGTTTCATCTGCTCAGAAAAACAACAAGAAAAGTTTAAAATCATAAAACTACACCAGCCACTCACCATAGTCTCCTAATACACCCTTGATGCCTTTTACTCCCTTGATCTCGATGTTGAAGTTACCAGCATCACCAGGTTCCCCAGGACTGCCTGTGTCCCCTGAATCTCCCCGTTCACCTCTGAAAAAGTGATCACACTTGAGAGCCTTGATCATATCCGCACATTAGTGTGCTTGAGTTTGATGTGCGAAGCTGTTGTTCAATCCTAAACAGATGCACTAAAGAGGGATTCATCAAATTCCCTTCAAACAAATATCAATGTTGGTTCAATAACTTACCATCCCCATTCGCCCAATTCCATCTTTAGTCAAATTGTTAACAATATTGTGATTAAACATTTGAAAAAGTTATATTTAGATACATGTTTATAACAGTATTTTTCCAAACTAAAATGCAATAGTTTGTTAATATAGGCAACTTACTTGTAGCCATCGAAACCAGGGTCTCCTCTCAAGAATTGTTTTGGTATAATAGCATCCTCTCCTTTTTTTCCAGGTTGTCCATTAAATCCCGGCTGGCCATCTCTACCCGGAATTCCGGGAAGGCCGTGGGTACCCTGAATAATTTTGTACATTTACAGTTTTAAAATCAATGTATGTTTACAGGCTTTAGGAGGAAATAAGTTTTTTTCTTACATAATTATTAAGTAAATCTATATAGATATTTACCATAAAACTTAAATCAGTCTTACTCACTCATTCACTGACTGATTTATAAAACACATTAAGAACTTATGGATATCTTAGTACTGAGAAAAGCAAACAACTACAATATAAAGAAAAGTAAAGCTTTGTCACAAATCTTTATCTTGTTCGAAATACTTGCTTTACTGTATTTATGTGCTTTAGAAATAACATTAATCATAAAGTATTTCCGACCATATAAGCGCATGTTTTTGGCACAATCTGAAGTTACAACCTTTCTAATATTTGTTCATTTAAGTGCAGCCATTATTGTAGCCACAGTAAATAGTGTTTAATTGTTTTGCTGCACCTACTTTATCTCCTTTCCTCCCGTCTAGGCCCACATAGCCCTGCGGGCCTGGCGACCCAGACGGCCCAATCGGCCCAGGAGGCCCAGGGAATCCCTTGTCCCCAGGAAGGCCTGGGTCTGGCTCAATCATTTTTCCTCGTGGGTAGATTAGGGAACCTCGCTCACCCTTATCACCGGGGATGCCTGCGATACCTGCCAACAAAACATTTAAATGATGTTTTAAAGCTTGGGAATAAACTCAATAAACCATGTTGTAAGTTGGAAGAAATTGAAGCTCAAAATAAATTTTCTCATTACATCATATGCACTACATGTAGTAGGGCCCCACCCATGATGTGGGCTGTGTTCTAGAGCCCCGCTGTAAAGCGAAACATAGCCTTTTTTTAATTTTCAGAGACATACAATCCTAATAACTATGTTTACACTGTCATATATAAAGTGCATACATAAAAAATGATCATTCAATAGTTTTAATCATTTGATAATCGTTAGTTAAAATCATTAGATAGTGGCCATCACTACTATAAACAGACTGAATTATCGACATAAAATGGCGCCTAGAACCATTGAATGTGCGGGTCATGCCAAAAAACACTTGAAGAGCGAGACAAGCGCCAAACACACTGAACATGTTGAAAACTGGTGTATTAGCGGAAGCCATAAAGCGGGACCCTATTGTATATAATTTTACCAATCTTTTATTGAGGACAATAGTACCTG
This sequence comes from Timema podura, assembly GCA_033556935.1. Taxonomy (NCBI): domain Eukaryota; kingdom Metazoa; phylum Arthropoda; class Insecta; order Phasmatodea; family Timematidae; genus Timema; species Timema podura. The sequence continues at coordinate 69,067,262 of JAVRXN010000011.1, read as the reverse complement.
CAGACCCTGGAGTGCCTTCTAATCCTTGAGAACCCCTGATTCCCTCTTTGCCTGGCAAACCCTTTATTCCTCGAGCACCTTGTAGTCCTGGGAAACCTGGAGATCCAGGCTGTCCGTTCCTAGCTTCGTCCCCACTCTCCCCCTTTGGACCAGGATAGCCTGTGAACAAGACACAATATCATTTTAACAAGTTTCAAAACACTCCATGAGATGGAAAACTCTATAAGGGAAACATCTTTACACTCTTTGACCTAAATATTATTAAAATAATTTGGATTAAAAACCTTTGAAATAAAATATGTACATTGATTTACCTAAACTAAATATTGAAAATCCTAAATCTAATATAATGTTTGAAAACACAACTTAATTTTATTTTAATTATTCTAATTAAGAAATGATTGAACAGTTTTTATCTCAAATAGTCTTCAAAATGCAACTACTTGAAGCTACAATATTTCAGTAAGTGATAAGCTCTAATCCAATGGTCAGAAACTGGTTGATCTTGTAAGAAAACTACATCGTAATTAAAAGTCGATTTGAGTGTGACCAAAATAACCCTTATAGGTCATAATTGGTATTGTAATAAGGAAATTAAATAGTTTAATATGAAAATGTATATTCCATTTATTAAATAGGTTTTTCCTAGAATGAAGGTGACATAAGTATTTGAGGAAAGGTTGAATTCAATGAATAAATATAAAATGTATAGACAAAAGAAAAAGTATTGTGGAGAAATGATGGATGATCGCGAGATCTTTGATAAATATCAAATTTATAAGTCGAGCGGGGCACAAAAGAGTTGCCGACCCCCGCCCTAGTTCGTTGCTAAGACCCTTAAAATATATTAAATATATTGGCATCATATCTCCATTTCCTGTGTTTGTTCTTTGTGTTATTTATTCCTTTTACATTTTCTTATCTATGTGTCCTATCATTCTTTACCAATTTCCTTTTTCTCCCTTTTGTGTTTTCTGGTTTCCTCTTTTAGGAAGTTGTGTTGCGCATTTCACACTCCTACCTGATGAGTTCCGATAGAATGAAACCTAGGTTGGGGGATTGTGTGGTAACAATTTAATTTCTTCAAGAGGCAGCCATTAACTCTTTGTCCAGTAGCAACAATGTCAAGTGTGAACTGTGTTCTTCTTTTCATTGTAAAAGCCATATTGTGTTTGTTAACTTTTATATGTTTCTATCCACCTTTCCTGTACCTTCTTCCAAACATAATATAATTTAAAAGCAATTATGTTACACAGTACTTAACTGTTTATGAAAAACATTATTCCATCCAAATATCCATCTCTTACGACTCACCTGGTAAACATAAGGGACAGTCCTCTCCATCGAAACCCCTGTCACCGTGTTCCCCCTTAAGGCCATCTCTTCCACTGGGGCCCCTTGGTCCTGGTCGACCTGGAGGACCAGCTTCTCCTTGAGGGCCCCTCTTAGCAACACCCTTACCAGGGTACCCCTTTGGACCTGTAACAATACTTAATTATGTAAAGCACTTATTCTTAGAACAAATCTCTTTTTAATGTGTGTTACCGTACTCAAAGAAAATTAATTTTATATCTAATGTGAGACTAAAATATGTTAATTTACTGCCAGGTTGACATAACATATAATAAGTTGGATTGTATAGTTTTAAAAACCATTTAATTAACTTGACACATTCATTTATTGCAGGTTGAACACTTCAAAGTTGTCTCATTGCCGCCATGTTGTGACATTATTGGGTTCAGAAAAAATTCTACAGAAGATAAAAAAAAAGCTATTTCGGACATTTTTTGAAAGCATAATATGATTAACACACAATAACTGGGTTGCTACCAATCATTAAATTTGTTAAGTACTTTTTATGTTTCATTCAAGTCACTATGACATCATTATTGCTTTGAAGCTGTCTTAAAGTCTACAATCAAGTAACCACATCTTATAGCCAAGATTGTCTAACGCTACCAGTAGATATTATCTTTTTATAAACTATTTGCATTGTGCTGCACTAAATATCTATGTTAATCTACTTCTTCCTGTATTTTATATCTCACAGAGAATTATAACAGTCACCAACCTCCTGAAATTGTTACCAATACCCTAAAGATTCTACTCTTGAAATTGTTATTTGAGTAATATTTGTTATTCATATGTTTTATATACTCTCCCAAGGCCGTAGTCAGGGGGGGTTTTCGGGGTTCAAACCCCCCCCCCCGAAATTTTATGAACAAAATATATATGGCTTTATTTATGTTTCAAACAATATCAAAATTAAGGTACAAGTACAAATTAGGGGGCTGTGTTACCATAAAAAGCACTTCAGAGAGCTTCCAGAGGTGTTTATTATTTAGAATTTTGTCTAGCCTTCGGCAGTTATGGTGTTATATTGTCATAAAAAAAATATCAGATAGCTTCTAGAGCCGTTTAATAATTAGAATTTGTTCTAGCCTCCGGTAGTTGGGGGTAGTGTTGCCATAAAAAACACTTCAGATAGCTTCTAGAACAGTTTTTTATTTAGAATTTTTCCTAGCCTCCGTCAATTGGAGGATGGGCCCACCAAACCCCCCCTGAAATTATTGGCTGGCTACGGCCTTGTACTCTCCCTCACTCATTATTAGTGTAATTTTAATAGTCAAATGTGTGCAAAATATAGACTTAGAATATATTCAAGCTTTGAAGGTTAGTCATTTTAATGATGATGATTATGTGACATTAGCAGCAATGAAGATGAAGATTATGAGGATATTAAAATTAGTTATCTGAATGGCACATTCAAGGCCAGAAGTCTTTCTCTTCCAATATACTTGGCTACTAAATCAATCAAGAGGAAAAGCTAATGATGTTGATGATTACCTAGAATTCCATTGTCTCCACGATCCCCTCGATCCCCTGGGTAACCATCTGCACCCGGTACCCCATCTGGTCCTCGGGGTCCCACCACGCTCTGTCCCTTGAATCCTTTCTCTCCTACAGGACCATCGTTTCCTGGGAACCCAAGCTCTCCCGGGAAACCATTAGATCCAGGCAAACCTAAAACACAACGGTACACAATTTATAAAGATAACCATATTAAAACTGGCCGATGGAGGGTGTTGCCTTCAACTCACACAGATAGTGAAGCAATTTCTATCCGGGAGGTCAATGTTCAATACTGAACATGCCTACCGGGTTCTATTTTCCACAATATTTTCCCATATTCTATCCAGATAGGTGTTTTTCAACTCATGGGCCACAGGAGTTTTGGAGGAAAATACAAAAATAAGCGAGAAAAAATTTGAGGAGTAGAAGAAATAAATCGTTTTAAATCCATGATGAACATTATTTAAAAAAAAAAAAATACAAATTATTAAAAGTGAACTTTTAAACAAAATCTTAATACTCGTTATTTTAATCATAAAATCTCTCCATAAAAATAAGTGATGCTGTGACTTGACAATTTTAGCGCCTTGTTCAGTGTGACGTGAGTTTAAAAAGGTTGAAAGTCGCTGATCTAGATGAATGCTTATGAGTTTGTTTTTACATTTCACCCTGCCCATCATGTTTTCTTAACTTGGATAATTTAATGTTTCACAAACTCTCGCCCGACACATATAATTTTCAGGGCCATAAAAAAAAGGGACACAAAAACCTGTTATCTTGTGAAATATAAATGGTGGTTCCAAATTTTAATAAACTCATAGTGGTAAGCTAAATCAATCGATGACAGAAGGAAATTAAGGCTTATGAAAGTCCATAACATCACATTGCATCAAAATCTGTGTTACTTTGTTCATCGTTCTTACTAAATAAAAAAAAATAGTTAAACAATGTAAAGGTTAAAACATAAGTCTATGCTTTGTTTAATTAGTGTGCCAAAAATGAATATAAATTCTACCATTACTAAGCCCTCTTTAAAAATAATTATTGCATAATATATAATGTTACGGTACTCTCCTAATATATATCTTACGCTCGACTATGTTTTTTCAGTTAGGTAACACAAAATCTGTAAATAAGTTTAGAGACAGTTAATTACCGTCGTTTCCTTGCTCTCCTTTGATGGAAATTCCCTTGGCTCCTCTAGGACCCACTGTTCCAGGTGGTCCGGGTTCTCCGGGAGAACCAATGTAGCCTGGACTCCCGGGATCGCCTGGAGTGCCAGGCTGCCCCTGTGCACCCATAGGGCCTAAAATACAACAAACACTTCAATAACTTAACCAAGTAATTCAGTTCAGTGGTTCATTGTCGAAAATACTTCCGCAAAATATTTTTGATTAAATATGGAATATATTAATATTTTATTTTATAAATCATCCATACACAATTATGAAACATAATATGCTACAGATGCTGACCAATAACCTCTCAAAAACACTGGTTTGAACCCTGATTGGAGCAGAATTTATATGTTCTTGTGATGCAATAGTAAATGATTTGGAGTTCACTAGATGTGTAACCTCAGGTGCTAATAACTCCAAAATTGTTTATGAAGAGAAACTCAATTACATAATATAAAATAATAATTTAAATTTTAAACATAATGCTATTAAATTTCACAACTAATACTTTAAGATCTTTTGAAAAGATGGACACAATATTATCTTATAGTTAAAAACACACACCGATTGGTCCCTGTTTCCCGATGACTCCATATCCCCCTTCCTCGTCCAGGTTGGGGTCATATATGCCTTGCTCTCCCTCTGGACCTTGTATTCCCGGCGTCCCAATGTTACCGAGGTCACCTATTTGTCCCTAACAAAAAGACAAACGCTCAATCTGGTACTACCACAAGCATAAATATACAAACAAAACTTGAAATTAATATTTTATTTGGAATATTGTTAGGTTCTACTTTGAATACAATATGCATTCAAATGTACAGACCCATTATCAATCTAACATTATGAAATGTTATCTTTTAAAACATCAAATTAATTAATACTTGGAGCTTGTACCTTTTTAATTAGTAATTCATTTATAGAACATATAGCCAATAGTACAATGAAAATATAATAATATAATTAGACCATTTCATTTACTCTGAAAGGTGGCAGTCTTACTTGAATGATCACCCTATGACCCTATCTTATAAGCTATATCATAGTGGAACCAAGCAAGGTAAGTTTGTTCTTTCAGGGTAAACGAAAGGTACGTGGATTTGTTACGTTATAAAATAAACTAGAACACTAATTAAAATAGCCACAGTTACAGATGTGATAGCTAAATGTTGCTCTAGGAACCATAATGATTGCATTAATGCGATGTCTTACTTTTTCTCCATCAACTCCTGGTCGACCCTCATATCCTGGGGCCCCTTTGGTTCCCTTGGAGCCCCTAGAACCCTCGGGTCCTGATCGACCCTGCTTGCCTCTTTGACCATCCGGGCCTTGCTCGCCCTTCAAACCTTTGATTCCGGCCAACCCTATCCTGCCCTGAAACAAATCATCAATGGATTTTAAGAGATAAGTTAAAATTACCAAAGACATTTCCATGTATAGATAGTATCAATAAATTCTGGATGTCTAGGTTTCCAAATTTGTATTTAGTATGTGAAGTAAATTGTCCTAAAGAAAACTTTCAAGATAGTGGCATGATTAGACGAACTGTTTTTCCTGAGAGTTGTTTTCCATAACTAACATAAAATCAAGAGTAAACAATATTTACAAATTATTTTCATCTGAATATGATATTTGAACGTATTAATGAACTGTCACTAAACACATATTTGTAAATTGAAAAATTACACCTGGACACGGGAATCGAACCCAGGACCCTTGGCTTAGCTTGCCAGTGCTCTACCACTGAGCTATCCAGGGTTCATCACATGTTCAGGGCAATTCTTCATTCATAGTTTAAGGCAGAGTTTGTGATGGACATGTGAAAATTATATGCTAATATGAGCTATCATCGATACCACGGCCACCGGCGACATCGGGAGTCAGCTTTTTGTTGTCGTTAGTTAAATTACAATTGTACGTGAACTCATAATTAATACTGTCGGTTAATTAATAGAGTAAAATAATCAATTTATAGGTTTGTAATTAATCTTATATAAATGTAATATACTATATATAATGTATAATGTAACTTATTGAATAGATTAGCTGATGTATTTATCCTCAGAATTGTTAAGTTCTTTAGTTTTGAAAGAGACTTAATCATTGTAAAGAGACTCACTAGTGGTCCTTTATCGCCAACGTCACCCTTTCCTCCTTTATCACCCACGGCTCCCTTGCTGCCTTTGAAACCTTTCGGGCCACGATACTGCGTGATGGTAGGAGTCTCCACTAATTCCCTGTCGGTTGTGTTTTCATAAACCAGCACTCCAGGGGCCCCACCTCACCAGGTTCTCCTGCCTCTCCTGGTATCCCGGGCAGCCCATACTTGGAGTCTCCTGGGTCACCCCTTAGACCGGGCAGACCCGGCAACCCATGTAGGCCCTGCAAGTTCACACGACATGTCACAGTTGACGAAACATGCTCTCTCCCTAAGCCACATGAATTTTTTTATGTATTAGTTACTCACAATTCTCGACTGTATTATTTACAATAGAGAAAGAAGGTAAAAACTGTTTGGAAGTTACAGATAATTCTTTACAGCAATAGTTAGCAATTCATTATTATTTAAAAAAAAATCCCTATTCAATTTTCAGAGCTTGAAGTGAACAGAAATAACAGTGATTATCTCTTACTAAGTGTTTCAAAATATTTTGAAAAAAGGTTACTATAGTAAATAATTTCTTACGAACCAAATACATGACTAAATAAAGCCACATATAACACCAAACAAGGGCCAGATTCATATTCGGACTTAGTACGCCTTAATTGTGGTCTAGATACCAAACACAAGACTACACTACCTAGACCAGAATAGAATGGGCCAGTTTCATATGCAAGACTGGCCCATTCCATTTGAGTCTAGGTAGGTGTCGACTCTTGTATTTGTTTTATAGGCACACTTGAGGCGCGTTGCTATGAATCTGGCCCTAAGAAAACACAGCACAAACAAAAAGGACAGTTCAGGTCGTCCCTCATAGTTCAAGGCTGTCGATGTTCCCAACTTTCTATACCTGCCACACTCACTCTAATCTTATAGTACCTGATTATTCTAAACTGCTGACCTTAAGAAATTTGTGAACATAGCTCGACACAAAATGAAGATACACACAAGTATAATTACATGTTATAGTGAGAGTAATATAAATTACTTCATCATAAAAAAAATAGTTTTTCTTAAAATTAGCATAATTAGCATGATGGTGCATTAATAAATGTTTGTATTATGTCGTGATGTTCATACAACATATTTTCACTAAACTAAGACAAATAATAATGTAATGTGGGATGGTTTAGTGTCTAACATATTTTGCTAATGTAATCCATTTTATTTAAGAAAACCAGAAACAGTGAACTTCTTTGGGTTAGTTTTCATGTTTGTATAAATTTTGTGGCATGAATGAATTATTGGAAGCTGGGAACAGCATAAAATTAAAATTTGAAACGACTGTAGTAACTAACTCTATATGTGCGATATTTTCAAGACAAATGTGTCAGAGGCTCAGAAAGAGGAATTAACATCTGACAGTTTGTCGGAGGAGAGAAAAGTAGGATGGAGGAAGGGTGGAAGGAATAAATTGATGTAATTTATGAGTAGTTCTTTAATCTTCAGATGTTTCTGTGTGTTATTCTAACAACTCAGGTATGTCACTGTTTAGTGACCAGAACAGACACTCGTAAGATATGCTGCCGTGTGATACTCAAGGGCTATCCAGACAAACATTGTCAACTACACACATGCACTCCTCAACAGGCGAGAAAATGGAAGGAATATTGACACAAGATATTAGTATGTGGTAATATGAACACACGTGTGGGCACGTGTGGGACATCAAGTCACTCTTCGGTCCTAGCACAGTAGCCTTACACAGACATTTCATATCTCCCAAGAATATTATCTGATTGTGAAGAAGATTCAAGAATGTGATCTAGCTCAGAGCCATAACATTGTGATTGTAGATGTAAGAGTAATTTAATAAATTCACATTAAATAAGAAATATATAGACCATACATACGAGCAATTTTCTTACTAAATTTCATGCATATAAAACAAAATGCAATATTTTTCTTTGTTATTGAAATAGGTGATAGCTACTAACCGACTCTCCAGTATCTCCTCTGAAGCCTATGGGCCCTTGGGGGCCTATAGGACCTGGAATACCCTAAAAAATATATAAAATAAAATTAGTTATGTATGTATAAATATCAAGTGCACATATAAACCAAATAAGCACATACACATCTGGAGGAAAATAAGTTTATTAGACCAGAAAGATGAAACTTCAAGATACATATATGAGCCATCTATTAAATAGTTGCAACAGTAATAAAAAATTGATAAAATATATAATGTAATTTTCTGTGCCAACATTTTTTGTTATTGCTGAATTAATAAAAGTCATCTGTTGTTTGATATTATATCTTTAATAGCACTTTTTTTAATCATATTATCCTTTTATGTTTTGATTTTATTTTCAAACTATGAGAGAAAATACATTTTTATCTTTCGTCAGTCTAAAATGTTTGATATTGTACCAGCCATGAACAACTATGTTATATCAGTGACATCATTTTAGTAGAGAGGCTCATCTGTTTATGTTATCTAGTCCAGATTTTAAGTATTGTTTGTGAATGTGTTGAAATAGTTCACCTGAGCTCCTGGTATGCCGCCATCTCCTCGCTCACCCTTGACACCCTTAGAGTTGACTCCACCTTCTCCTGGGTCACCAGGTGGTCCCAAGGGGCCCTCAGGTCCTGGAGACCCTCTGCCCCCAGGGATACCTAACCCTCCATGAGTACCGGCACTGCCATCAGTCCCGTTACAGCCATCCAAACCGTGTGGACCAGTGGTGCCCTCTAGACCGGGCGAACCCTGCAGGCAACAGATACCGTAACACACACTACTCGGGATGATGGCTACCATCTTGGAGAGAATAAACAAACCAGTATTGCATTTACTTAATTATGATGCAAATGTATATATAATATATATATATATATATATTCTCAATACAATATAATTATTATTAATTATAAATTTAGAGCTTGATATTCTATTTCTCAATAAAATGTTAAATTAATTATTTTTAAATTATACTTTCTTAAACAAAGTAATGAAAATAGTAACATTATCTATTAGAATTTTTTTTATATAGTGATATAGGTACATAAAGTTGTTTTAATAATTGCTCTTTAATGATACACTATTGCACTCTAACTAAATGTCAAACTTGTTGAGACATCGGAATTCGGAAGTGAATTATGTGATTTCTACAGTCGAGAATGTTGGAGTGTCTGTGAGGACAAATACAGAATCGGATTGAAACATAAATGTATCAAGAAAATGTGAATATAGTTATAGCTGTAATATCAGTCTCTAGTATTGAATACATGTGATGTGCTCACATAAGACTAGAACATGCAGAGCAAAGTTGCTGATGCATTCAAAGTAATAGCTATTAGCTGTAGTTAGTGCTGATAGCTTGATGGCATGTGTGGGCGGCAGTTTTGCCACAGGGGAATTTGAAACAGCGACTAAATCTACATCAACTAGTGCTCGTTTTACAAAGTAAAATAACTGCTTAGGAGAGAAAAAAATGTTATAAATGATTTTTCATAATTATTTTTATTTCCTCTAATTAAAAAAAAATTCTAGTTATATTAATTTTGACATGGTCAATACAATAAGCTTTTTTTAATTCTATAACTTTTAAATCACAACCAAAGCATTTTAGCTATATGCAACTATATAAATATTTTAAATAAGTGAAAAATAACACTTTAGTAAAGGAAGTGAACCTGGTAAATTTTGCCTAATGCACCAAATCACTTACCCAGGTTTGATTTGTGCATATAAAGTAGACTCTCGATTATCCAGGATGGTAGGAGGGAAAAAAATTGGCCCAAGATTCAAAAACCCTGGATAACCCGAGCAATGCACTTCAGCTCAAAATTAAACACTGATTAAGTACGACCGAATAACAAAAATTCACTATTTTTTAGTTATAAGCAGATGCCACAACTTCCGTTCGATGACATGTTTGCAATTTCGCCTTTCTGTTACTATGTACACTCAAATGAAAAATTAGGTTTACATTACGTGTTAAATTTTTCATCCACACTTTCAGTTTCATTGGCCTTTACAACGCCAGACAGTTATATTGTAGCACGTAGCATTGACATTTCATTAAATATTTAAAAATTAACGCACCTATTAATCTGCAACCCGAATAATGTGACCCCGGATAATCGAGAGTCTACTGTATGCACCATTTTTCAGATACTGTAATTAAAATATGACCCATGATAATGTCCTCAATTTAATGTATTTAATGTATTAAATAATATAATGATTGGTATAGTTATCATTGAATAATGTATTATTATGTTTCAAATTATTTGTTGTGTTTGATTCTTGAAACCATTGCTCATGAACAAATTACAGGTATTTGTTTGGTCTGCTTCTAACTTCAAAAACCAAATTCAAATGTCAGCACTCAGCTCGGAATAAAAAAGAACTAATTATTTTTTAAATAAGCCAGGTAACTAATGTCTGGAGAAAATATTCCCTCAAAGTTTGTGTGAAACTTACCGATATGCCTGGCGCTCCTCTGAAACCAGGTACTCCGCCATCTCCCTGAAACAATACATACTCTGAGAGCACCCAGAATACACAGTGTGTTAGACACACACACGATCAGCCACTAGCACAGTAGAAAGCTACATTTAATTTGAGTGTCACCAATATTTAAACTTTAAGGTTCGCCACCATAATATTATTTAGTCATATATATGTGCTTGACTGTTTTATAATCATTTGATGTACTTTGTATTATTTTTATTATTATTAATTCTTTTATTAATAGGGTCTAGGTAAATTTTTCGAAAACACGTTATTTGAAAATCAATTTATCAAAATCAATTCACCGAATACAAAACCATTGAAAGTAATTTTGTATAAATCAATTTTTCGAACCATCAATTTTCTGAACGATATGTTTGTCGAAACCACATTTTTTGAAAATCAATTTCCCGAAGTGAATTTACCGAAAATCAATTGTTTGACAATCAAATAATCGAAAATGAATTTTTCGAACAATCAATTTTTTGAAGAATCAATTTTGCGAATTGCAAATAATTTTTTTTTCTTCAGAAAATCAATTTAGCGAACTTCGAGTTTTCCGAAAGCTATTTTATCGAGGACTTGGAATCACCTACCCCTACCCTCAACCCCTATAGGGAGGGTTACCCCTAACCTAACCTAACTAACCGAACCTAAGCTAGAATTTTATTATACTTCGTACTTATCGTTCAAAAAATTTATTTTCGAAAACCTCCTTTTTGAAACATTTATTTTGAAAAACAGATTTGAGGTAAATTCATTTTCGAAAAAGAAGTTTTTGAAAAACTTCTCGTTCGAAGAATTTCTAGATCAAAAAATTTGTTTTTGAAAAAATTATATCTGAAAAAATTATTTCGAAAAAATTATTTTTGCCTAATTGATTTTCAAAAAAGATGTTTTTAAAAAACTATTAGTTCGAGAAATTGCTATGTCGAAAATTGTTTTTCGAAAAATTAAACTTCGAATAATTGAATTTCGAAAAACTTATTTTCGAAAAACTGCTATTCGGTAAATTCGCCCACTACCGTCCAGTCTAGTGCAAAAATGACACCTTGGACCATTATTAAAACATTAGGTTGTTATATACCACTAAATGTTTTTAAGCTGCTTCAAACAATTAAAATTAAATTATAAATTAAAATTAAAATTATTTGAAAATGTACTTGGATAATTTATGAAATAAAATAGTTATGTAATGTATTTGGGATTTTTTATAATCTACAGTAAAACAAATTACATTGAACAGTAAGCATAAAATCTTTTCCAAATTGTGGTAAATCTGACAAGGATTTTTTAAACAATTTGAGCCAAAATTATTGAATTTTAAGCTGATAAGATATTTTGTGAACTAAGATGGAACACACCTATTTTTGGCAACTCGTGCAATAGAACCTAGTTATAGATGAAAGTGGTGAATTCATTGCATGCAATGGAATCTGCATGGGGTTAAAACACTTATCATATGTGTTAGTGATTAACTCGTGTTTTTAGACGCATGTGACCCGCCTAGGTGGCGTAGTTGGCTAACGCGCTAGTCGTGTTGAGCTCGACCGCCGAGGACGGGGAGATCGAGGTTCGAATCTCGGTCGGGTGAACTGGGGGTGGTTTTTCCTAAATGGTTTTCCACTCTCGCTCCACGCAAATGCGGGTTCACTTCCTCTAAATTCAACCCTCCCAATTCCTAATCCATTAGAGTAATTAGTACTTAAGCGTATAACCCGAACGGGTAGTAAGACGCGGTGCTAAATATTATTATTATTATTATTATTTAGACGCATGTGGGGACTCTGATCATATCTATAGTTTACCAATAACTCACACTCAACCTACTTTTACACCACTTATAAATTAATTCCTTGACCTAGCTGAGACTCAAAAGATTTTAGGACAGTGAGAGGGTTGATGAGGCATGCCCCACCAGTCCGGAATAAATTCATCCACCTGAGATTAAATTGCCTCCTTTTTTTATTTATCTCCACCTCTAATAGTCTTGAAAATCGAGCCAAAAGCAAACCCTGCATCAAAATAAATAACAAACGTTGAAAAAGTGTGAAATATCTTAAATATAGTCAAGAATTTCACTGCACCAAATGGCTTAAGCATTGTGTACCTAGGTCTCTTTTCAAATAACATAAACATTTTAATTCAAAATACATTTTTAAAACGTATGTTGGTGAGGGTTTGGTTTGGTTGTAATTTAATTATTTTTTTAGGTACTTTGAATATGTTCGCTTCCAGTAACCCGATTTGAAAGCTTTAAATATTTTATGTTTGTTATTCTCTGTGATTTGTGAGGGAACATATAAATTGATGTTTGTGTATTAAACACTTATATTTTATTATCTACTTGCATTTCAAAGTGTCTTGCTTCCGGTTGTTTTACACACTTTAATTTCTAGTCCTTTAATTTGGTATAAGTTGGTAATAGCCTGAACAGTCCGTGACATGTAACACACAATATATTTTTAAAAGTTTTTTTTTGTTATGTTTGGAAGGGTGCATCGAAACCTAATTGTCATATAGTAGCTAATTATTTATTTTTCGCCAATAAATATTTCATGATGACATTTGAATTGATGTAACAGAACAACACATTAACAACCTTATCTGACTATTTGAATAGTCACAAGCTCTAATTTGCTGTATGCATACACTAATATCCCATGTGGAAAAATCATATCTGGCCAGTACTGGTCCAGATCTGGGTTAAATCTAGCATTTGCAGATCTGGTCAATTTAAGTTCTAGGCCAGATCTGGCATTTTTCCGCATGGGACATGGTTGTTGAATGATTATCGACAGATGGTGTCAAATTTTGACCGCCTCTAGGGGTCAGATTTCCTGGCTAACAGATACAGAGGCTCCAGGCCAGGATTTATCCTAGGCGCTTCCAGATTGTCTGTAAAGTAGGCCTAACAGTGAGTCTGGAACGGGATTAACTCAGAATCGTGCGAGGACAAATGAGGAGCTACTTGAATGGATAGGTTGCGGCTCCGGTCTAGAAAACTGAGATTGTGCTGACCACATGACACCCTCTATCTACATAAATTGGCACTATATCTTCGCCAACAGACGGTGACCGCTCAGTTGGTATGGCTCGATAGCGGGATGATGTCATAGAGGTTTTTTTGGAGTGTCAAATTTTAACAGATATTATATATATATGTTATGACACTTTGTCAACATTTATTTGTCACATGCTAGAAGGTACTCGTCATAGCCACCTGACTACATGTAACATAGCTAATGAAATGTTAGACAAGAACTACCTGTCACAGCAGGAACTGATATGGTTTGCTTAGTTGGAACAGACAGTTGTGGATAGTAGGTATCCATGAGATTAGACCAGATGTATGGCTCTGTGTTCATATCACCTCCTACATACTAGGTGTACAAGGAGGCTCCAAAACATGTGCATACATTCCCAGAACACGTGGGCAAGCCTGGTGAGGGGGAATGGATCCCTCTCAATTTAGGGTTTAATCGACCGATATATTAAATAGCTCATCCTGCAACGTGGAGATATGTTTTAACTATCTATTATCAACTTAAATAATGATAAATTACATGGCTATCTCACACACATAAATATTTTTAGAATAAGTTCGGGATTTATGAAATTATTTAAACAAGCTTACAGTTGTGGTTTTCAAAAGAAGAAATACTGTGTTTGGTTCAGTCAATGTTCTTTAATAAACGTTATAACATAATCACACAAACTTTCTCATATTGTTTATTATACCATAGCTTCAAAGATAATTTCCAAGCGTAGGTTTTAAGTAACTACCTTTAATTATGTTTTCCTCATATAAACAAGCACATCATCTTTTTGATCACAATAAACACTCTTTATATATACATTTTAAACCAACTTGTTCAAATATATTTAACAAAATTCAAAAATGAACATCTTAACAGATACCCATTTGAACAATATTGCTAGAGCCATTTTTTAATCTATCCAATTTTAAAAAAAGTCACAGCAAACTACCCATAACTGTACTTTTCCCCCAGCTTTATTTGTCATGTTTATGTCAAACACTTCCCAAATATATATTTTAAGCAAAATCGTTAGAGCCATTTTTCAAAATAATTTGAACTTTAAAAAATCACTAATCAGTAAACCATTCTTAAATTAATTTTTAACCAAAACCAAATATAAAGTGTTATTTTTAATGTCAAACACTCCCAAGATATATATTTTTTTAAAAATCGTTAGAGCCATTTTCAAAATATTTTGAATTTTCAAAAAGTTCACATCAGTAAAAGACCCTTCAACACATTTTTGACCAAAAACTAATGACACAGTGCTATTGGTCCTGTCAAATTAATCTTAGATATGCATTTTAATCAAAATCGTTAGAGCCAATTCCGAAAAATAAAATTAATTCAAATAAAATCACTCTTCAGTAAACTACCCTTAATTTGAGATCTAGGGTTAAAATAAATAAAATAAAGTCCCGAGGTATAGCCCTATGAAATCTAAGTATCAAGCTTGAACAAAATCCATCAAACCGTTTGGATCTGACCAGGGATAGATAGAAAGACAGAAGTGTAAAATAATATTTTTTGAGTTTGTGCTCACATTTGTCATAATCTTGAGATCGAATTTTTCACAGTCACAATACTCTCTCTTGATATGAGAGAGTAAAAAATCAAGTGTAAAATATTTACCACTCTTATAACTAGGCCCCCCCTCTTTTTTTTTCGAAGAATGGACACATTTTTGAGAAAAGTATTAGAACTTCTTGAATCTGAGATACAATGAAAATACTGTATTATATTGATCTGATCAACAAACTCTGAGAGGTGTTGATCTAAGATTGAACATTCTTGCAGAACGAAGGGTGGTCCTATGAGTTTATGAACATGTTTTGGAAACAACCTGTATAGTATATCTCTTGACTGGTGCCAGAAGTAGCTACCAGTGACTAGTGCATATTCCCACGGCACGACAGCTATCACACGACTTCAACCAGCCCAAGACAAGATTCTGGGAAGGTACACAAGATTTCTGAGACAAATTTTTTGTTGAGAGATGGATAAAGGGCCAGATGAAGAGTTTCGGTGGCAGCATGGTCTAAGGCGCTACTATTGCAATAGGATAGACTGTCGATGACGGGGAAATTGTGGATGGATCCCGGTCGGTTGTAGGCCCTGAAAGGATGGCTTTTCCTAAGTGGTTCACCTCTCTCTATATCTTTGTCTCTCCACGCAAAGGCGAGTACATTTCCTCTAAGCTCAATCTTCCTCCTCCCTAACACATTAGCGTAATTACTACATAAATGTTTAACCCGAACGGTTAGTAAGACGTGGTGCTAAAAAAAACCCTAAGAGGTGTTGCTCAGATTACCACACCCTGAAAGGTGTTGATTCGTTCGACTTAGTCACAATAGGTCTTGTTCCTCAAACGTTGCAAAATCTCTTCTGAGAGTCTTTGTTTCGAATTCCAGTGAGGTTGGGAATCTAGTTTTCAAGTGTCACGAAAGGTAAAAATAAATCATTTAAGATGAGGCGCTGTTCCTTAAAACGGTTCTCACAATGAATTGTAATACCGGAAGTGAAAATAATGGGCACAATGTCATCACTGCTATTAACTAGCATGTATCCGTTTAGATCGCACAGCCAATACAAGTGTTCAACTCTCGCGGGATTGAGGCGGCGATGACATCACCGGTCATGAGGATGTTCTAATTCCCCACGACTGTTTCTGAACGTGTTTATATACTTGACGGCAAGGGCGTAGTAAACGGGGGGTCCAGACCCCCCTGGGGAAGGATATCTACGTTTCATGACCCCCTGAACTCCAAAAAGTTATTTTGGCGATGCCGTTTGTCTGTGTGTTACTCTGCCTAGAGTCGAAATCATTTTACCGATCGGACTAAAGATTGGTATTTATAGTTTTCATAAGGTTCCTCAGAGTGATTTTTTGGAACTATCTATTTAACCCTAAAATTAATGGTAGTTTACCTAAGGGTGAAAATAGAAAATGCACATTTTCTCGAAATTGGCACTAATGATTTCGATTGAAATTCTTATCTACGCACTGTATAATGTTACACACAAAATGGCGTATCTCATTTTTCCGTGAAAATGACTTGGAGGGCCCTTTCCATAAGTGGTAGTCTCCAATTTTGGTCATATCTACGCAACTCTTAGAGATACAAAATACCAAACTTATCTTTGCAAAGTTGTAAAAGTGTTAAAAATAAAATACTTTTACTCAAAATAATATTTTATAAGTCCATATTTCCTTATTACAGGCGAATATATATTTTTATATAGAGCTTTGAGAAATGGGTAGTTGAAAATGCACAGAAAAAATAATATGTTTATTAAGGTGGGGTGGAAGGGGTGAGATGAAAACAGTGCCTTACCATTTATTTACTCCTGTGGGTTTGATTTATCTCATACCCTTAGCCCCTCCACGTCTTGGTAAATATATTGACACCGAGTTTTAGATGTCTCGCAGGGATGATGACTCGTATTTTCCCCGATTGCAAGTTCTTTGAAATAGGTAATGACTGGGCACTGATTCGACAATTGTTGTCAACCACAACAAATACATTGATTTATTATGATTTGGGGGGAGGTTGGTATACATGATAACAAAAATCGGGATTGTATAATATACAATTTGGGACACTTTATGTAGAATATAATAATTTATTAAATGTCACCTATCTATACAATTTCAAATTATGGCTCACTTCTTGAAACGCTTACTTATTTAACAAATTCCCCGATATAACAATATAACATCATTAAAAAACAACAAATCTAATTCGTACTAAACAGACGGGTTTACTTATCACTTTAATTTATTTATTTTTGAAAAACTACCGTTCTAGCTTGAACAGTATTGTAAACTTTCCATAATATTTGTATTATTTACATAATACATTATATAATATTTATTATAATACTATATCATATGTATTATTATATATAATATATATTATTTATAATATAGATCCAACTCCTTAGCTCAGTCGATAGCATGTCTGTCTACTGAGCTAAGGGTCCCGGGTTCTATTCCTGGCATAGCTGAAAGTTTATCACTGGTTTATTGTGGGTTTCCTCTTTCACATTGATAAATTGATGTTCGGGGACTGAATGTTGTGCCTGTCCTAGTCTTAAGTTAGATTATAAGGCATATTAAGATACGACAGGTCTAGCAAGCCGGTAGTGGAAAATATATGTCTTGTATAAAAAAAGACCCAGGCCAGGGCTGGAAACAGTAATGGATGTAAAGCAAAGTACTTGTATTTTATTATATATAAAATAAAAATATTATATTATAATAATATTTAGTACCTATATATAATATTATAATCAATATAATATTTTGTATATTTTGTATATAAATATAATTAACATTAAAATGTTTATACAATAATGTTTAATCTAAAAACTTTGTTCATGGGCATGAGTAATTTTGACCAGAACTTTTTCTCTTCATTTAGAGTTCCTGTTCAAATCGCGCGCTGTTCAGAACAAATATTCAAGAACTGTTGACATTAATCAATGTAGAAAATCAAACTAAAGGTATCTACTGAAATGATATTTAGTTTTATTTCGGCCGAAACATATTTTTATCATCATCATAAAAACTGAAAAAATACGGAACTTTAACTCACGTTTCCTGCCATCCCAAACTTAAGGAAATGCGCAAGCATTCGTCTTCTGTGACGTATTAAGCCATCATGTATATAAAAAAAATCAAGTGAACCCGGTCAGGAACGAACCCGGGACAACCTATGCGTTGTGTCTTATTGGGAAGAGGGAAATGAGGAACTTGTTTGCACGTGTTAAGTCCGTATTGTGAACGTGAATACCACCCCTCCCCCCTTTACACTCTGTGCCGGGCAGAATGGCAGAGCAATGACATCTTGAACAAACAAGCTCAGATACATAACCTACAGATCTGCGTCATCCCACTGTCACTACACTGGCATCCTTAATATGGCCCACAGGCTGACTCGCGATCATGATGCAGACAAAATAACATCGCACTGTATGGCCGACAAAACCTAGGGAGAAAAATAACTAAATAAACCCCCAAACAATTAGTTGCCCTCGTAAAACTGCCAAACTACCCTAAATGTTTATTTTTACTATTGTTTTCATCGCGTGTCAGTATTCGTTTGAGTTGTACGCATACTTTAATAATTATTCAACTAGTGAGACAGAGGATAGGATAGGTAGAGTTACAGAGTAAATGAACCCACATTTGTGTGGACGGAGAGTGGGAAATTACCCTCTGCACACCTGACCAGGTTAGAACGCCTGTATCCCAATCACCGGCAATCCAGTCCAACACGAGAGTGACGCGGTTAGTCTACTTCAAAGATGAAATTCTCTCCAACGTACGAAATTATCCAAATAATTCTTACGATTAAAAATAGTTTATGTTGCCCATGGACATATTTTTATTTTATTCGGGATATTAAACGCGTGCCCTTAATGAACCTATTGAGTGGTGCCAGCACCAAATTCTAGAAAAAACAAAACTCTCAGTTTCCCGGTCGTCAATTCATCGCTGGGAAAGGAATCCCCAATTTCACAATTATACATTTTTCAGCTTTGTTTGGGATTATAACCCCAGGTTCCCTCATCATGGGCAACCCTGTATATCAGGGAGTGCTGCCTTAGACCATGCAACTACCAATACGGGTGTATATAATATTTATTGTCAAATTTATTAAACACATTTGTTAGGTGAATTAAAACAATTTTTTTAGTAACTTTCAGAAAAGTCCAAAGATATGATGAAAATGCTACACCACCATAAAGTGTATTGAAAATATTTGTGATAGTTTTATCCATATTTTGAAAAATCTTAACAAAACAAATTACATTTCAATAATAAAGACGGAATATAAAATCATTATTTGAATTCAAGGCCACTCTTTTAGTCGAGCTATAATTATTTTCGTTCCCCTCCCCCTGACTTCCGATCCCCCACCGTGGATAGGACCGAATTCAACAAGGTCTGGAGCTTGAAGGCTTCACCGGAGGACGCTCCTAAAGGGTGCCGTAGACCTTCAAGTGTTTATTTGAACAGAGACGTCTGCTTTATTTTATTCCACAGTTATTTCTCAACAAACCTATGGGTTTGGAAAGAGGCAGCCTTTTGAAAACCGTTTAAGAGCCAGTAACAGTGTTTACGTAAAGTCCTGAAACTAAAACGCTATCCATAATGAAACATTAAGGATGCATAACTATAAATGTAGGTGATTGTACATGACGGTCGGATAGAACTATTCGGGAGCTAGCATTACACTGTATTGTACTATTACTATTGTTTTTGTTGGTGCATGAGATTGCCAGGAATATAGGAAACTCTCTATCACTTATCTAAGTGGAGATTAAATATTTAAACCACAAGGATTCGAAAACAAATCTTTCAAATAGGTTTTCAACGATACATAGTGGCCAACGCCTCAATAATCTTGACCAAAAACAAGGCCAATAGCGTAAGCGAGGGCCCGCAACTTCATAGGTCGATATTTAATCTGGTGTCGCTTTTATAAAGCGTTGGGGTGCTTGGTCTGCAATTATTCGAGGGTTGTTTACTTATGGTAATCTACCACTTTTCTTCACAACTTGCTCTTCACTGTTGTTTACTAACCACGGGCCCTACACACACACACACACACACACACACACACACACACACACACACACACACACACACACACACACACACACACACACACACACACACACACACACACACACACACCAAAATGTCGACCCGACTGTCGGGACAACAATTGGAAGCAAGCCTCCACATTGCCTAACTGGCGGTCCAATTTGTCGTAGCTATCGTGGTCTCAGAATGAACGAACGCCATGCCTTCATTTCTAACAAAATACCAAAAAACAGGATTCGCGTTAATATCATTATCAATTCATAAAAGTATTGCAATAAGAATATGGGCAATAATTTGGTTATTAAAAAAAAAAAATCACCTATGCAATTTTATTAAAAGAGTTGTACTCAAAAGATTTTATTAATTTTTTTAGAAAGAATTTTGAATGTTTCTGTGAATTACTCGGTATAGTGACATCATTTTAAATAGAACAAAAAAACGCACTGTGACTCTACCCACCTAATCGCTTGCAAAAAGGTGACTGACTCGCGCCAGGTTGGCCGGTTGGTCCAAACTACGCTAGAGACACAGGCGATGGGGTGGGGAAGTTGGGGATCGGGTGGTTTGTACCGACCAACTTGGGGGGGGGGGGGGGGGGGGAAATTGGTCGGACAACAAGCCTACACACTATACAATTTATCGGCTGGTTGACCCGACAAGTTGGTGTGTGTGTGTGTGTGTGTGTGTATAGGGCCCTTTAGTTATACTGGTTGGACAATGGACATCGCCTAAGTCAAGGAGAAAAGTGGGCGAGGGCTCAATGTAAACAACTCTCGAATAATTTGCAGACCGAGTCCCCCGAAGCTCGATGAAAGATACCCTCGATAATAACAACGTTCGATGAAGTTATATACACCCGCGCAAATCTGGACAATCTAGACTAGAGATTACATTTTTCTGAAAAAGTATTTATTGTAATTAAACCTAATAAACACGATCTTATAGCTTAGTGATTCTACTTTGAAGATTGCATAGTACAAAATAGAATGTCTATGATGTTTTGTCTTCTAAACAAAAAAAAACTATAAATAGTGGTTTGACCGCCATTTGCTACCCCGTCGGGTAATCACGGTCACTATTGCTCCCATGGTTTTACAATAGTAAAATATGTATTTTTATTTTATTTGCTAAAAATGTGTAAAATAATTTGAAACATAGTAATCCAACAGCAAACATAAATATGCATATAAATTAGTAAAAATAATGATGGAATTAAAATAAATATGATAAACAATAGGTTACATGTTAACATAAATATAAAAACAATCAGTTTGTCAGTTTGTCAGTGGTGTCTTGTGACCAACTAAATGGGTGAAGAGGCTATATAATATTTTACATAAAGCCATAGCAGATATTGTGTTGAGGTACGAACTGAGGTGTGGACAAAAGTTGTCAGAAAATACTTAACCTAACTTTGTATTGAGGTTTTTTTTTATTCATAAAAGGTTTTATATCCTATATTCAAGCGAATGATGATATTGATATTATAATAAAACTGTATTGATGGCAACAGCAAAAAAAAAAAAAATAATCTTTACAATGTTCTTACTATTATAATGAATTTTGTTTAAGTCTAGTAGAATATTAGTAGAAAAAAACTCTCAGAAAAGACAATCTTTTTTTGTGGTCAACATTGATAGCACTTTGCTATATTATCTATAATGTTATTTTATAGGTATTGATAATATCTATTAAAAGTGACAACTTCAGAAAACATGAGTTGTCGTATGAATAAATGAAAGTACCCTCTTTGATGGCCGCGTGGTCTAACGCGCTAATCTCGTGTTGGACTAGACTGCTGAAGACCGGGAGAGTGGCGTACGATCCCGGTTGGGTGCATTGAGGGTGGTTTTTACTAAACGGTTTTCCACTCCCCCTCCACACAAATGAGGGTGCACTTCCTCTCAATTAAGCCTTCCTAATCCCTAACTCATTAGTGTAATTAGTACATAGGCGTGTAACCTGAACGGGTAGTATGACGCGATGCTAAAAAATAAAGTGAAAGTAGATTTAGTAACGTTTCTATTTATCAGATAAGGTTCTTATGATAAATATGCTGCACGTCCACTCATTCTCGCGTGTACAGTCATATAGCGAGGTAGACGTGTCCACTATAACCTGGTGGCGCACACTGAAATGAATGCCTCCCGTCGTCCCTGGAGCCTAGAACCCAATGTGACCAATCTCGTGAATTACGTCTCAGACGAATGAGCAGTCTCTCCCATTAGTCACGCGTTAACATTCAAATGGACTTGGAAAATTGCTTTTGTAATATTATAAAGGAGACAAACCAAGTCTGGAGGATTGCGTTAAGTCTCGGAATAAGAGGTGGCGGGTATTAAACTTATTAACTACACACCAATTTTTATAGGAAGAGTCCTATCTGACAGATATAGAAGTCACAAGATCATCTTTCAGGTAGTCCAATATCTTAGCTTTGTTGATACTGTGTCTGCTGTGATAAGGGCAAGGGGTTCTATTCCTGGCATGGTAGAAATATTTATCTTCGGTGACAGGTGGGTGGGTTTTCCCCTTTGGATGTTGTGCCTGTTATAGATTTACTGTAATTAGTTGGTTTATAAGTCGTGTGCTAGATATAATTAGTCTATTTAGAGAGTACACTTTAAATACAGTAAATAAAGGGAAAAAATATATTTCACGTATTCATACGTCAAATAATATCATATGCAGCTGTAACTTTTGATAGATACAGTAGAACCCCGACTATCCGGATGTATGGTTATCCGGATTCGTTTCACAGTAGGGATTTTCGTTAAATTCGGACAAAATTATTTTCTAACAACTTTTTCCCTGACTTTTCTGATTTTTATTTATGGTAGGCCTGTGTAATTTATTGAAGTTCGAAGATCTATTTTTATATTGTGTTGTATAATAAATTCCTATATACTGTACATATGTAATTTGTTTTATTATGTGTTGTAAGTACATACTAGTATATATAAGTTATATGCTATATTTTCAATAAAATCTTTAGTGGGAAATACTCTCTTTTTTTTCTACAAGATCAATTATTCGGATTTTCAACCATACGGACTAACCTAGGGACTAATTAGTCTGGATAATCGGGATTCTATTGTAATGTCGAAACTAGATAATGGGACGCTCAAATCCTTCATTCCTCAAATCCCATGGTATTCGAGAATTTCAAGATTCGTAAAAATATCAAAAAAAGGTATTTCGAATCAATTTGTAAAATAAATTATATAGACTTATGTGATTAGGAAAATTATGAATCACAACACAACAAAAAAGGATCAAATAATTGTATCAATATAATTTTTTTTGGCACTGTGTCTTACTACCTGTTTAGGTTAAACGCATAGTACTAATTAGGATAAAGAAATAGGAATAAGGAAGATTTAATTTAGAAGAGGTGTACCCGCATTAGCGAGTAGACAAACGATTTAGGGGAAAAAACTAGTACACCTAACTGAGATTCTAACCCCGATATCCCCGTCATCGGCAGTCCATTATATTGTGATAGTAACGCCTTAGACCATTCAACCACCGAAGAGGGTAATAATTTAATTAAGATCTAGTTGGGGTAGTTGTCTTAAAACTACCCCCTAGCCTGGACAATAAGGGATGTGAAATAAATGGGCCTCAAAGGGCTTGAGTTGACCTCGGTGGTCTTGGGGTAAAGTGCTTGACTCAGGACCCGATGTTAATGGGTTCAAACCTAGCTGGGGTTGACGGATTCTTTTTAGCTATAAAAATCGGTAACACAACTTCCTTCGGAAGGGAAGTAAGCCGTTGGTCCCACGTCAATTGTGGCATGTAAAAGAACCTTGGAAGTTATGTGAAAATACATTTCCCGGCAAAATTAGTAGGTCCTTTCGCTATCGCTAATAGAAGTTCTTGCGTGCTTGCTTATATAATTAGTCGGTTCATAAAGTGCCTGTTAAATACCTCAAATAAATAAAATAAAATGTAGGGCTCGGTGGCTCAATCACCAGCTTGTTCATGTACAATGTTACCAATGAAAGTATCGCAGATGCGCGTTTTCAGAATCTCTGGCAGATTGTATATCCAGTATCGTTTGTGGAAACGCTTGGCCTTGTGCGTTCCACAAGTATTAGTCCAGAGTACAATTATACGATTGTATTTATTGAGTATCTCACGTAATAAAACACTCTCATTTTAAATCACTACCAGCGTGAACATTGGACAGCCACACGCCTCGTCATTAGAAGTGAATGTGGCTACCAACGTCTTAGTTACCAAGGCAAAGATGTTCGTGACACGTCAAATATTTATTATATTTGAACTACCCTGATTTAAGAAATATATATTTATTTCACATTAAATACCTATCTTGAGCTAGTTCTATTCAGTCTACCTCATTACTGCCTATCTCTTTAAAGTCCATTCTAATGTTACCCTCCCATCTGCGTCTAGGTCTTCCCAATGGTATCATCTCGTTGGGTTTGCCAGTCAATACCCTGAACAGGGTTCTAGATTCTCTTATTCGCGCTTCATTTCCTGCCCACAGTAATTTATGAGACTTGATTATCCTAATACTGTCTTGTATGAGTACAGGGTATATGACTCCTCATTATGTAACCTCCTCTCCCCAGTATCTCCATCCCCTTTTGAACCAAATATCTTCCCAAGCACCTTGTTTTCGAAAACCCTAAACTTTTTTTTCCTCCGTGTAAGGTAAGAGACCACGTTTTACACCCATAGAGAAAAAATTGTAACATTATTGTCTTGTATATTCTGAGTTTTACATTCCTTGACAGCAGGCGAGATGTCAACAATTTACTGACCGAGTAATAACATGCATTTCACGACTGAACTCTTTTCTTAATTTAAATATAATATCGTTATTGCTAGTTAAAAATTGTTCCCATATGCTTAAACTCGTTGACACAACACAAGGTATGTTGTTCGAATTAATCTCTAATATAGAATCGCACTTTTATAGTTTTAGTATTCAGAGCATTTTAATTATTTTATGGAATTTGTCGCATATTTTGAATAGTTTTATAAAATAATTTTTTAACCACTAGCAAAAACCTATATTTCATATTTTACAAACTAATAATAATAATAATAACTAACGAGAATATGTTTTTGTAATGTCTAAATAAATAATGTATTTTATCTATTTTTAATTACAATTTATTTAAACTAATTATGAATATATTCAGGCAACTTGAGCCAATTTAGGATTCAAAGAACGCCATTGTTATATTTCCAGAGCATATTTGGACAGGAATAAAAAATTAATTAAAATTACACTTCGCTTTTTATTTTGCGGGATATAAGCCTTGGGGCTCTAATCATCATAATCATATAAGATACTGTGTTGTTCAACTTAACCTAATCCTGCACGAATCCAAGGACACTGTCACAACATATCGTACAGAGAGAGTATCGTACTTACCCTGTATCCCTTCTCGCCGTGTCCGCCAAACTCTCCGCCCTCTCCTTTCTCCCCCTTGGGTCCAGCGGGGCCCTCTGGACCGATGTCCCCCGGGTAGCCTTCACTTCCCCTCATTCCAAATATCCCTGGTTCTCCTGGTTCCCCCTTGATGCCTCTGCAGTCGCACTTGTATGTTCCAACACACCCTTTGCATGCCTGCAACAACAAAAAACAACAAAATTAGATCATGGTCACAATTGCAGAGGCGAGGGTTTGGTTGGTTTGGACAGTAAACATTGTTAATAATTTATAATATTATAAAAATAAACTAATTAAATACAGCCCACAAAAACAAACGTTTCTCTCCCTTCACTAGGAACCGGTTGACAAAGCTCACAACGTCCAAGATACACCAATCAAAGAATACAAATATTAGTAAACAAAATATTATTAAAATAGATAGAAATTAAAATAATTTAGTTCTTTTTAGCACCGCGTTTTACTACTCGTTCGTGTTATACGCTTATAGATTAATTACGCTAATGGTTTAAAGGATGGAGAAGGTTATATTTGTAGGAAGTATATCCGCATTTGCGTGGAGGAAGTTTGGAAAACCACCCTCTATACACCCGACCAAGATTCAAACCTAGATCTCCCCGTCATTGATAGTCTAGTCTACTGCGATAGTGGTGCGTTAGACCATTCGACCCCCGAGGCGGGTAATATTTTAAATAAGATCCAGTGGGGGTATTTGTCTTAAGACTACCCCCTAACCTGGACACTAAGTGAAGTCAATTCACTATTTATTACATGGGTCATTAATTGGTTCTTCCTTTTTCACGCGGCAAAGCCTTCTCATTTACCTTAGCTTTATTTTCTATTAAGTTTTTGTTGCCTTCACATATAAAGAAAGTATTATAATCGTGAACATTTTCGGTCTCAAGACTATGATGAATATTTCCGTTTTACGTCCCCCAGAAAACATATAAAAAAAGAGTGTGTCCCTGGGACAGCCACACCGGTTTGATGGATTTTATTTAAACGTGATGCTTGCTATATGGCTATGTCTAATGGAATTTTTATTTTTTTTTATTTTAGCCCTCAAATTAACAGTAGTTTACTGATAACTGATATTTGAAAACTCGAAATTATTTTAAAATGACTAATGATTTTGTTTAAAATTGATACAATACAAATACATAAAAGTCTCTGCTTGTTTTTTGGTGAAAAATTTGCTATGGATTTAAGGGGAGATAACGAACAATTAATATGCAAAAATTTGAAATATTTAGACTATGGCTCCTAGCGTTTTTGTTTAGAATGAATAGCTGTGTAGTGTTTCGTGATTTTAAAAATAATGTTGGTTTTGTCCGAGGAACTTTTACTAAGGAGTAGTTAACTGATGAACGATGTTTATACATTTTGTTACAAACTATAATAGACTATATGAGAAAGTATCTAAGTTTGTTTCTTATGATTTATTTTCCAAATTGACCCGCTTCGGTGGCGTATTTGGCTAACGCGCTAGTTTCGTGTTGAGCCAAACTGCCGAGGACGGGGAGAAGGAGGTTCAAATCTCGCTTGGGTGAACTGGGGGTGGTTTTTTCCTAAATGCTTTTCCACTCTACCTCCACGCAAATGCGGGTTCACTTCCTCTATATTCAACCTTCCCAATCCCTAACCCATTAGCTTTATTAGTACTTAAGTGTATAACCCGAACGGGTAATAAGACGCGGTGCTAAGTATTATTAAGTATTATACAGTTAAAATACAACATAATTCTGCGACACCCCCTTTGAGAACAACTGCGTACAGCTAATAGCCAAGTGATAAACAATGTTTGTTCATGTTCCAGTGATGCGTGCGGAAGCTCCTCAGCAAGCAAAGTCGAGCAGACTCGCAGACAGGAAGTCTTGTAACGCTAGTTATCTGTTCAGAGAATGGCAAGCACTACGAGTTTTACTGCCCCAACCTACTGTTTTTTTCATGTCAGCAGAGAGGACTATTAAAGCCGCCGCAAGCAGTTCCCACGTGGTACATTTTTTATCGAACAACATATTTTGAGAAATAAGATAAAAAAACAAACTAAAACATTTCCAGTGTAACATTTCATTTTTTGCGCTAAAAAATAAATAAATAAATCATTCAAAATTGTATGTAGTAGTAGAGTGAGCGTTTTATACTACAATGCATAAAAGTTTTTATTTTTGGCAGGGATTCGATGCTTTTAATTCTTCGCCCCATGTCTTACTACCCGTCCGGCTGTCCGCTTTTATTTACACTGATGGGATACGGATGGGGAAGATAGAATTTAGAGGAAATGTACGCGTATTTGCGTGGAGGGAAAAAAATCTCAATACACCTAGTCGGATTTCAAATTCCAACTTCCTTGTCACGGCAAAACAAACCAGTCGAGCTTTTATGCCACGTCCGTTGATTCAGGTGATTCTAAATTTATTATTATTATTATTATTTAGCACCGCGTCTTAATACCCATTCGGGTTATACGCTTAAGTACTAACTACGCTAGTGGGCTAGAAATAGGGAAGGTTGAATATAGAGGAAGTGAATGAACCCGCATTTGCGTGGAGGGAGAGTGGAAAACAATTTATGAAAACCCCCCAGTTCACCCGACCGAGATTCGAACTTCGATCTCCCCGTCCTCGGCAGTTGAGCTCAACACGACTAGCGTGTTAGCCAACTTCGCCACCGAGGCAGGTCTAAATTAATTAAGTGCCAGGATTATACGTTATTAAATTCAAATTAAAGTTAATTTTTTTTAAAGAAACCAAATTGGATCCCGGTTACTTTTTTTTAGCACCGTGTCTTACTACCCGTTCAGGTTATACGCCCATGTATTAAGTACGCTAATATTTTTAGGGATTAGGAAGGTTATATTTAGGGAAAGTATGCCAGCATTTGCGTGGAAAGCCATTTTGGAAAAACCACCCGACCGAGATTCGAATCTCGATCTCGCTGTCATCGGCAGTCCAGTCTACTTCAAGAGTAGTGTGTTAGACCACTCTTTCGCCGAAGCGGGTCACAGTTTACTAAATATATTTAAATGCCTATCAAGGGTGCTAAATAAAACCCAAGATAGTACAATAACAAACCTAAATCTCACATGTATTTTAAAGAAATTAATATAGCCATGTTTGATGGTTAATTATACCGAGTGTTATATAATACTACAACGTCCCTCAGACACATTATCTAAACAGAAGCAGGTTCAGAGAGCAAAGGGCTCTTTGTAAAGTTGTCTGGGTATTATGCCACGCAGCCCAATATGGACTAATTTAATATAACGCCGACCATCCCAAACATGGAGCACAGCCATGACGAGTTGGAAAATACCGTGCGCAACAAGTGTCTAACTACGTAGTCACCGTTTGTTTATTAAATCACCGACGTTTGCAAAAGGATATTTAAATTATTTGTAAAAAAAGGCACTGTATGAAAACAGGATTCATAAATTATTAATTACTGGGGGGCTAGGCCTGTCTCCAACAAGTGCAATTTCAGATTCCACGTGAACTCTGTTCTCTTCTGTTTTAATCTATTTTTAGATTTTTCATAACAGGAATAAGTGAAATTTGCGTTCGTGGCTCTTTTAGTTTGGGAAATTTTGATCCCCCTATTTCAAACAAATCAGATTCAATTTCTACGTTGGGTCCACCATCTTGGATTTCTCAAGTTTCAGATTTTTCTATTATAAATGGCTTGCTTCATAGCGTCTATATAAAATGTCAGCTCTCTAGGACTCAATCTGTACAATGTGTCCTCCATATTGGATCCGCCATTTTATATTTTTCAATTTTTGTATTTTTATCCTAAAGGTGTCATGCCAAATAGAGTCCATACCAAATTTCAGCTCTCTAGAACTCAATCTGTACGTTGTGTCCTCCATATTGGATCCGCCATTTTGGAGTTTTCCATTTTATAATTTTTTTCATAAAGATGCCATTCTCTATAACGTTCATACCAAATTTCAGTTCTTCCGCGTGTCGGAAAGTGGTAGAAAAAGCTCCGAAAGGACATACAGATACCGCACGGATTTAATATAAATGTAAATTTGCAAGAAAAAAATGTGCGTGAATATCAATTTGATAGAATCTGTGCTTTCTGTATAGAAGCGTGGTCGAATATTAAGGTAAAATAATGGAGTTTGATTCCAAGCTGGTTGTGATGATTGGTAATTTATTTTTTACCCATGTGTGGCTTAGGCCTAGTATTATTTCACCAAGAAAATACTGGAACACTTATTTACATATCCCTGGTTCATTCTGTAACTTTGAGTAGGGTAGTATGTTAATAGGAACACACTTTAAAAAAATACAAACATTTTTGCCTTCAGAATTGGTAAAATGTTTCTATTTTACTAGTATTATTTTATAGGTATTATTATGATATTAAAAGTGACAGCTGTAGATCACACAATACTTGACGTATGAATACGTTAAAGTAGATCTAATAGCTGTCAGGGTATTTCCATGAAAATGAGTAATGTGAGTTAGATAAAATAGCATCCCAACAAATGGCACCATATCGTACCAATTAAAACAGTCATTTATAAATCACAAGCAAAGCAGTTTATAAATAAACATCTCGTTATTCTAAACCTAGAAGTGAACTTGCATCGTTCTTACACCGTGCCTGAGGCTTCCTGCTGCTGAACAGACGTTCTCATTATATTATTAAATTAGCTCAGATTCACTACTTTTTTTTGAGCGTTGTTTTTACATGTCACACAGTGCTCTGTGGTTTGTTTCTGTTTGATATCCTCCCACTCCTGTTTCAGTCATAAACTAGATTCAGATTTCCTCCAAGAGTGAACCACACACCACGAACAGGGGTGACGCTAGAAGATAACTCTCGCAAATATGTCTCTATGCACACATCGTCGGTCTTGGGGTGAAGTGCTCGCCTCAGGACTCGATGTCGACTGGGTTTTCCTTGAGAGATAAATATTCATTGCACAACTTCATCGAAAGGGAAGTAAAGATGGCAGTGCCACGTCGATTGTGGCATGTGAAAGAGATGTGAACATACTTCTGGAAAAATTGGTAGGCCCTTTAGCACTCGCTCATAGAAATTCTGTGTGGAAGGCAACGGTAACCACCACACTTACTGAGCTCCCCCATTATATTGGATTTCTACCAGATGGTGTAGGCAGCACTAACCAGCCGGATGGATAGAATCACATCAAACCAACCTTGGGTTGTTGAAATTAAGACGTAGATGAACACATCATAATATGGAGAATAATAACCAACGCTTGTAGCGTTCCACTTTATAAATTATATAATGATAGTGATGTCATTTACACACAGTCAATGCCAGCGTTCTTGACTGGCATGTTCAGCCTTGACTTGGCAGGTCAACTGTTCAAATCCCAGCCACGTTGACTAAGGGTGGGTTTTTATATTGATGTTTTTGATGTTGTTTTTTCATATTCACCATACAATTTGGTGATTTTCTCGAATTCTCCTTCTCACTGTGTTATTAAATGAGTATAGTTGCTGTAGAAGCAATGAATGTACGTCTCTCTCTCTCTGCTTCTACAAAGCACACACACACACAAACACACAACACACTACACACACACACACAACACACACAAAGGGCTGACATATTCCAAAGATTACTTCTTATGAGTTCTGAATTTATATTTGTATATAGACAAAATAGTAACCGCTTCTGTGATCTTGTGGTCAGAGTTCCTGGCTACATATCCAGAGATTCCAGGTTCGATCCCGGGTTCTTCCAGATTTTATGTGAAGCTGTGGGTCTCGTACGAGGCAATTCAGCCCCGTTTAGACAAATGAGGAGCTAATTGAATGAAAAAAGTAGTGGCTCTAGTCTGGTAAACTGAGATTAACGTCCGGAGGGTTCATTGTGATTACTATATGACACCCTTTACAGGCAGAAGTTGGCCCTATCTTCGCTAACAGATGGCGGTCGCTCGGCTGGTATAGCTCGATTGTGTGATGATGCCATGGAGTTTTGTTTATATAGTAGAAAGAAAAATGTGCCTGGAGAATTAATAGCAACGCTTTCGTGAAAATATGTTAGTATTAACTTTTGAAACAGATTGGCGTTGTTTCTATAAATTACTTCCACTTGGCACAGCTTACTTTATTATACGATACATTCATGAACTAAACGTCATTTTCGAGTTGACGTTTCATTTCTTAGAAACTTAATAAATACAGGACACAAGCTCAACCACAACATTTTTTTTTACAAAAGCGTTGTGAGAAGATTAAAGCCAAACTTCAAATTAAAAACCTAAAGATAATGTAAATGAATTTAAACTAGTCATAAAATCAGGGCCGCGTTTGGTGGGGTGGGGGGGCAAAGGGGTCAACTGTCCCGGGCCTCACATTCCAGGGGGCCACATTTCCCCCAAAAATTATTAAATAAATTACAGCTATTATTCTAAATTTCGCATAAAATAGTGTACAGATAATTAACAGTAATAAGTATTCGCTTAGTAATAGGATTCCCTTCCAGATCCCTGAAAACCCTGACTTTTTGTTATTTAAGATTTATGTTATTTGAGTAATGTGCTGCAGTACAGTAGAATACGCCGCCATTGTGCTGCCGCTGTCGGTCTACAGAAAGCTAACAGTGCAATTGTGCAAAGAGGAATTTATTTTGTTAACTTAACTGTATAAAAAGGGGGGCCTCAGATTTTTCTGCCCTGGGCCCCACATTTTCTTAAAGCGACCCTGATAAGAACTACCGCAGATATTGCTATATCCAAAGAAGAAGAAGAAGAATGGGAAAGATAATCAGCAGATATAGTAAAGATGAACTTAAATTTAAATTATTTTATTCAATTTAAAATTTTCAAATAATTTTATGAACTTTATTCCATCACACAATACTGTTGCTAATCATTTGTTAAATTTATTGTTCAATGTTTTAATTCAATTAAATCTCATGATTAATTTAATGTACACACATCATATTAGTTTTTAAGAAATTACAATAAATCTAATGTGTAGCCTAAGTATTAAAAGCTGTGTTTATAGAAAAAATACTTCGAGTAAGGTTGTAAGCTGTACAAGGTTTATATCTGACATGAAAATAAAGTAAGATCTCCCTGTCATGCGCTTCTTCGTCCCCGATGACGTGTCGAATCACCCATGGACACACGGGGTTGATTCCATCTTTGATATCTCCACATTTTAAAAAAAACCCCGTGATTTATGTTCTCATTCCCTTAAAGCTCCTGTTTTCAACGTGTCTCAGTCGAATGTGAAAAATTAATTGTGCTGCTAGATAAATAGGGTTTAAAGCTGAGTTTATATTCTGGCGACCATAACTTTTTAGTTCCTTAAGGTGGGATTGTAGGGGAAGCGAGAAAAGTTAAGTGTTTCGGCAGTTTTTATAGAAATGTATTTTTCCGCCAAAATAAATAAAATATTGTTTAAGTAATACATAGAGTTTAATTTTCTTCACATGGTGATATCACAAGTTCTTGAATATCTGTCATGAGCGTATTAGAATGTGATGATAAATATTTAAATTAAGAAAAAATAGTAATTAAATTCCGGGACATCCTTGACAGATATTCAAGAACTGTTGATATCACCATGTGAAGAAAATTGAACTCTATGTTTCAATTGAAACAATATTTTATTTATTTTGATCAAAAAAGTGTTGCTATAAATATTTAACAAACACTACCTTTTTTCCGCGTTCCCTACGTTACACTTTAGGCCAGAGAGTTAGTTATATACAAAATACCTTGTACATTCCTGCGTAACGATAGGAGGGTGTACCCAAGATGAGGGTATGCAATGTATGGATATAGTAAGTATACCCAATTATCTTAGGAATGGACATATTTGAACAGCTAGAAAATTTACTAGATCTAACTCACGTATTCATACATCAAGTCATGTTAACTGCAGCTGTCACTTTTGATATATATTATCAATTCCTGTAAAATAACACAAATAATATAGCAAATTGTTATAAATATTGACCCTAAAAATATGTTTTATTTTTAAAAGGTGCTCCAAATGTCCATTCGTTAAGAAAACCATTGTATAGCAATACTCACAGACGTATTACTCTTAGACTGCTCAACATGTCATTGCCTGGATGCGATAAACATTTATCTTTGGCTCTGATGTCATTTTAACACACACTGCATGCTCAGACTTTTAAGTCGGCGCATGTGAACCTCAGAACTAGATTTGACGTCATTAAAGGCGAAATTATTTTGTTTGCAGTTTTGTTTTAGCATCGCGTCTCCTAACTGTCCAGGTTATACAGATATGTAATAATTACGCTAGTGAGTTTGGGAATAGGAAGGTTGGATTTATAGGAAATTCACCCACATTTGCGTGGAGGGAGATTGTAAAACCAGTTAAGAAAAACTTCCTTACACCCGACCGAGATTTGAACCCCGATATCTCTGACATAGTCAGTCTAAACTATTGCAAGAATGGCGCTTTAGACCAGCGTTTTTCAACCGTTGTGCCGCGGCACATTTGTGTGTCGTGAAGGGTCAGCAGGGGTGCCGCGAGAGTTTGGGGGGGGGGGATATAAAAAATAAGATAGAAAAAAATCGAAAAAAAGAATGAATATTTTTAAAACCAATGATCAATATTATTTTTAAAAAATAGCACATTAGAATTTTAGCTAAAAAATCAAACTTTTAAACACATTCTTAATACTTGTTTTATTAATAATAAAATATCACCTTGTAAAAGTGATGGTGTGCCTTGACAATTTTAACACCTTGTTCAATATACCAACAGTTTAAAAAGATTTATATTCACTACCCTGGACCATTCTACCACAGAAGCGGGTATCTAAAAATGTTTCTTTGATGTGTGTTTTATGCAACTTTGTTTCTGTAAGCGAAATTCTTCACGCTAAATACTATTTGGGCAGGATACAATCCTCCATTAAATCTCCATTTGTCGGTCAACATAATCAACCATGTTGACTAACTTAACGTCTCCATTCCGCGCCACTGCTATAAATTGTAGGGAAGCAAATGATTGCATCTTTTAAGCTCAGCGTGTCATTAGCGTGTGTCAAGATCGACGAGGCGTGTATTGTTTAACTTACATGTGGGATAATAAAAGGTCACTCTTAACTGAAAATAACAGGGCAGACCCATAAAAGTGCACCCACACACTTGTTAAAGGAATTCTAGAATCACTGGGTATTAACTTCCGAAAATATACAGTAGGGGCAACCAGTTTTCATCGCAAGATTGCCATAGGAAGAACCTCTTAGCAAAATAACTCAAGGGTGGCCAACAATGACAAAAATCACTAGATAATTTCTATCTTATTTAGGTTAAAAGTGGCATTGTTCTTATGGCTTTTCAAAAGTTGTGTTTATAGAATACAAGGGTTGGCGTATGAATATGTGAAATTAGATTCAGTAAATTTATGGTCTCACTAAAGTTCAGTTATAATTGTCATCCCAAAAGTTTGTTTGATTTTTTTCAAGCTACACAATCTACTGTCAAGTTGAGCTAAAAGTGTATGAGCTAGTTAGGAATTATTTGTAATATTTTATTTGTTTGTTGGAAATGCCATTTTTTTTTTGTCTTTATAAACAAACTTTTGTTTAAAAATAAACATTGTTGGAACTTCTCTTATAGCCTATTTTCAGATACAAAAATTTATGACAAGAGGGAGTTATTACAGAGTTTCCCAACAAAACAACCAAATATTCAAATTAATTCAAGAGTTGCTTGTACACCCTTAAAGTCAGTAATGAACTAGACCTACATAAAATAACTATATATTATTTAATATTTAGAAAACAATCCAAACAAATGATAATATATTGTATTTATAAACAAATATTTGAAAATGTATAATGTTTAGGGTGGTAAATAAATAAATAAACCCTTCATACGATGGCCATTCACGGTAAGTTGAACAATTATTTCAAAAGTGTAAGGAGCTAAATTTATTAGTATAGTTCATTATTGCTCATGATGTGATGCTAAACAGTCATTGTTGACAAAGATACAACATAGTTAACATTCACCAAAGATAAAATTAACAAAATTAATATTAATCAATATTAGTATTTGATTATTACAGTTTATTCTTAAAGATTCAACTTACTACAAATATACTAAAGCTAATATTCAAATATTTGTAGACGTGTGCATGTTTTGACAATAAAAACGTAATTCAAATTTGAATCATACATTAAACAAGTTTGATAACGCTTCAGAGTCTAATATCATAGATCAGTCGGTAGGGCGTCTGCCCACGGAATCTAAAGTTCTGGATTTGATTCCCAGCAGGGCTGCACATGTATTTCTGTGAAGTTGGGGAAAGTTTTCCTTCAATGCGTAGTAAACTAAAGATTTATTTTTAGCACCACGTCTTACTACCCGTACGAGCTATACTCTTATGTACTAGTTAAGCTAATGGTTTAAGGGACTAGAAAGATTATATTTAGATGCAGTGTACCCGCATTTGCGTGAAGAGAGAGTGGAAAACCATTTTTGGAAAAAACCTTCGTACACCCGACCGAGATTCGAACCTCAATCTCCCTGTCATTGGAAGTCTAGTCTATTACGAGGATAGCGCCTTAGACTATACAGCCGCCGAAGTGGGTTGAACTAAAGAGGTAGATTCTGTTATGTTAATAATAGAGATTATCTAAGTTAAGCCACGCCTATACAAGTATTCAATTCTTATGGATCGACCTTCTACTAGCACATTATTGACCTCAAACACCCGTTGAATACTCCAGACATCTTCAACATTTTTCAACTCAAGGCACACTTATCAAGAGGCTAAAATTTGTCAAATAAACCCATCAGTTTTTTAAGGAGAGATTCTATAAAACATTTTTTTATTAATATTGTGTTTAAAAGTTCAATAGCTAAAATTCTAATCATTGTATTATTTTTAAAAAATAATGTTGTTTATGGATTTTATAAATAATTTATTTTTATTCCTCAATTTTTCCTTGCTTATTTTCGACCTTCCCCCAAACTCCCGTGGCACACCAGCGCTGCCATGGACACAATGGTTGAAAAACACTCAAATATTCAAGGCCATGAACCAAGACTCACATAAAATACAACTTTAATAAAGCTTGACCCATATCGGTAGCAGACGGACTACCCAATTAGTGTAAGTAATTAAATGCGGATAGTCTAGATGGGTATTAAAACGTGGTGGTAAAAAAAGTTACTAAAATAAAGCTCCAAGAGGATGGTAAGGGTAGATTCTAAGAAAATGCACCGTAGCTCTCATTAAAAGAGTATGGAAGCCCAATAGTCTAACCCTGCAGGTAAAGGAGATAGATTATAAGGCTCGTTTCTCAAGTGGCCAATATGCTAGTAGGCTAGTCTCCAATATGGTGGACGGACGTGCCACGGTTGACTTCTTGAAGGTCACCTGCACACTAATATGGATACACAGTGTGGCACCCACACATCAGCTCACATGGGTTGAGCTGGGCCCACGGCTGACCGCAGTTGCGCTATTTGCACTCAATAGCAGCCCGCGATGTTTTGATGATTGGTGGGGAGTGGATGAGAGTACTGCTTTATAGAACTTACAGCTTTCATGCCTTGATGGTCGGTAGAGAGCAGACTTTTTAGAACTTACAGCTTTCATGCCTTTATGATCGGTAGAGAGCAGACTTTTTAGAACTTACAGCTTTCATGCCTTTATGATCGGTAGAGAGTACAGCTTTGAACTTACAGCTTTCATGTTTATGATCGAGAGAGTACGCTTTAGAGATAAATGCCTGCCTTTATGATCATCCCGATCTGATAGAACTCAATTTTCACGATTGAGTCTTTGAAACGGTTCACATCTTGGCTGCTTGACTAAGACAAGCTAATTTAAAATAAAACCTCCCTTACAAACCGTTTGTTTAGCAGGCTTTCATCTACAAACAACAGGTCTAAATATTTATGAATGAAGTATTGAGCGTGATAATATTGGTATTGATAAGGCAATTGCTAGGTACCAAGTAATCTTTAAAGTTTCGATGGCCTAATAAGAGCACATCTGGCCACCAACCATGCAAAGATGAAAACAACGAAAACAAACGGTCTATCAGGAAGGGGAGAAGCACCTGACCTAAAAAAAAAAAGACCTAGTAAATCAAACTCATCCGTTCCAATGGTGCCAGCATGTGTGCACAAACTGCAAGCGGCATCTTGAGTGCATCTCTAGAGAGAGAGAGAGAGAGAGAGAGAGAGAGAGAGAGAAGCAATCAGTTTCTATGGAGGAAGTGGTGAGTCACACATGACATCATACGTAATGTTTGTCCTATAAACGTGCTGCACAGCTGGGAGAGGGTACTCGTCACACGTGGACACATGTCGTGGTCTGTCTTTCTCACGCTGTCGGGCTCGCATAGGTCAGAGTTCGCAAGAACGCATTTTACGACTTTCAGAGCAAACTTAAGCGCTACTTTCAAAGAGTTTACTTCTTTAGGATGTTTTTACAATACATTGACTTGTAAATGAGAACATGTGTTTAAATTCATCTTGGGGAATAAAAGAGTTGACCTTGAGTCACGAAGGAAGTATTCTGGGTGGTCGTTCATGCACTATCGCTTGAAGCTAGTCTATGGAGTCAGGTTCACTATCAGCACCGCACGCGTCTTACTACCCGTTCGGGTTATACGCTTTAAGTACTAATTACTCTAATGGATTAGGAATTAGGAGGGTTGAATTTAGAGGAAGTGAACCCGCATTTGCGTGGAGGGAAAGTGGAAAACCATTTAGGAAAAACCACCCCCAATTCACCCGACCGAGATTCGAACCTCGATCTCCCCGTCCTCGGCGGTCGAGCTCAACACGACTAGCGCGTTAGCCAACTACGCCACCAAGGCGGGTAGGTTCACTATCGCTTGAAGCTATTCTATGGAGTCAGGTTCACTATCGCTTGAAGCTATTCTACGCAGTCAGGTTCACTATCGCTTGAAGCTAGTCTATGGAGTCAGGTTCACTATCGCTTGAAGCTAGTCTATGGAGTCAGGTTCACTGTCGCTTGAAGCTATTCTATGGAGTCAGGTTCACTATCGCTTGAAGCTATTCTACGGAGTCAGGTTCACTATCGCTTGAAGCTAGTCTATGGAGTCAGGTTCACTATCGCTTGAAGCTATTCTATGGAATCAGGTTCACTATCGCTTGAAGCTAGTCTATGGAGTCAGGTTCACTATCGCTTGAAGCTATTCTATGGAGTCAGGTTCACTATCGCTTGAAGCTATTCTATG
This sequence comes from Timema podura, assembly GCA_033556935.1. NCBI lineage: Eukaryota > Metazoa > Arthropoda > Insecta > Phasmatodea > Timematidae > Timema > Timema podura. The sequence goes on along the minus strand of JAVRXN010000011.1, from coordinate 69,028,323 downwards.
GAATCAGGTTCACTATCGCTTGAAGCTAGTCTATGGAGTCAGGTTCACTATCGCTTGAAGCTAGTCTATGGAGTCAGGTTCACTATCGCTTGAAGCTATTCTATGGAGTCAGGTTCACTATCGCTTGAAGCTAGTCTATGGAGTCAGGTTCACTATCGCTTGAAGCTATTCTATGGAGTCAGGTTCACTATCGCTTGAAGCTATTCTATGGAGTCAGGTTCACTATCGCTTGAAGCTAGTCTATGGAATCAGGTTCACTATCGCTTGAAGCTATTCTATGGAGTCAGGTTCACTATCGCTTGAAGCTATTCTATGGAGTCAGGTTCACTATCGCTTGAAGCTAGTCTATGGAATCAGGTTCACTATCGCTTGAAGCTATTCTATGGAGTCAGGTTCACTATCGCTTGAAGCTATTCTATGGAGTCAGGTTCACTATCGCTTGAAGCTATTCTATGGAGTCAGGTTCACTATCGCTTGAAGCTATTCTATGGAGTCAGGTTCACTATCGCTTGAAGCTATTCTATGGAGTCAGGTTCACTATCGCTTGAAGCTAGTCTATGGAGTCAGGTTCACTATCGCTTGAAGTAGTCTATGGAGTCAGGTTCACTATCGCTTGAAGCTAGTCTATGGAATCAGGTTTACTATCGCTTGAAGCTATTCTATGGAGTCAGGTTCACTATCGCTTGAAGCTATTCTATGGAATCAGGTTCACTATCGCTTGAAGCTATTCTATGGAGTCAGGTTCACTATCACTTGAAGCTATTCTATGGAGTCAGGTTCACTATCGCTTGAAGCTATTCTATGGAGTCAGGTTCACTATCGCTTGAAGCTAGAGACAAGTCAAACTAAAAATGGTTGATTTCCCGAAAACAACTTTAACAAGTATAATAAACATTTCTCTTTTATACAGACTGGGCTAATGCTTAAATTAGTACCCTACTTCAGAGATAAATTATCTGCAAAAATAACAAGATGGCAACCACATTATAACTCTCTTCTCTAAGCGCATATTACCTCCAGGGTACGTGGTATATCTATTGAGGGTAGGCAAACATAATTACATAATGGTGATTTTTTTTATTTTGGTCCAAGCTAACCTAATTTAAATCTAGTATAAAAAGTGCTTTAAAATAAGCTTAAGCAGCTCAATAGCTATACATTTTCATTCAAATATTAAAAAAATATTTTGCCTAATACTGTTTATCTATTTCTCTTTTTATATTTAGCTCCAAATAAATTTTAACTACGCAACAGGTGAAACTTGTAAAATAAAATATTGCGCTAAAACATGTGAAATTGATGTTCTATCCCAACATAGTATAAAGTATAAAGCTAATAATCACCCGCTTCAGTGGCCGAATAGTCTGAGGTTTCACTCTCGTGTTAGACAAGCCTGCTGAAGATGGGAAGATCAGGGTTCAAATCTCGATCAGATCTACTAAAAGTGGTTTTTCCTACATGGTTTCCCACTCTCCTTCCCCGCAAATGCGCGTATATTACCTCTAAAATACTTCCTTCCTCATCCCTACCCTATTAGAGTAATTATCATATATGCGTATAACCTGAACAGGTAAGACGTGGCGATAAACAACTATGCTTGGTCGACATCGGTGGTCTTGGGCTAATGTGCTTGCCTCAGGACCCGATGTTTGTGGGTTCAAACCCAGCTGGTGTCGACGTATTTTTCTTGAGCGATAAAAATCCGTAACACAACTTCCTTCCGAGGGGAAGTAAAGTCGTCGGTTCCATGTTGATTGTGGCTTATAAGAGATCTCTGGAAGGTATGTGAAAATACCTTCCCAGGAAAAATTGATTGGCCCTTTTCACTCTCGCTCGTAGAAATTCTCGCGTTACTGATATAATCAGTCGGTTTAGAAAGTGCACGTTAATTACCTCAAATAAATACAAATAATTATGCTAGAAGAAATATTCTAATCAAAATTATTCACTTCCTTCCATAAGTTATTAGTTAAAAAAAAACACTTGCAATATTAGAAATATGGGTTACAATTTTATTTTTTTAATAATAAGGTCTTGGGGTATCCGAGATAAGTTTTTAAGACTGAGGAGGTACTCACTCGAAAAAAAGGTTGAAAAATCAATGCTTTAATGAAAAAAAAGTCACAGTTTTTCCTTCATATTTTGTATTTACAAATGAGTCTTATAAAATAATTATAAAACTTAGCACAGCGTCTTACTACCCGTTCGGGTTATACGCTAGTCTTATAAAAAAAATAAGTTTTTTGTGACTGTGAACGCATGCAGATATCTGGGGGTGTTTAGCCATCATAAACAAATAAGAGTTCAGGAAGTGTAGTAGTTCCCCATTGCCTTCCACACTGAATTTCTATGAGTGAGCGCGAAAGGTCCTACCAATTTTGCCTGGAAAGGTATTTTCACATACCTTCATGGGACCGACGGCTTTGCTCCCCCTCCGTAGAAAGTTGAGCTACGGATTTTTATCGTTCAAGAAAACTCCAATGACATCAGCTGGGTTTGAACTCACGGACATCGGGTACTGAGGCAAACATTTTACCCCAAGACCAACGAGGGGAAAGTTTTCGCGCTTTTAAATGAAATCAATAACAAGTCACTAAAATATTTAGTGTTTGCCCGCTTTGGCGGTAGAGTGGCTAAACCCTCACACGTATTTCTCACAAGAGAATGGATGGCCGATGACGGGAAGGTTGGGGTTCAAATACGGGTCGGGTGTTTTGAAGGTGGTTTTATCTAAATGTTTCTATCCCCCCTTCTTCCACGTGAATGCCGGTGCACTTCCTCCAAATTCAACCTTCCTCATCCTTAACACATCCGCGTAATTAATATATAATTGATTGATGTGGTGACAACACACAAACAAAAACTTAACGTTTACGTGACGTTCACTTTACGTAAGAGTTGTCAAGGAGAACTTACATGTCATGTTACGTTTAAGTGAAGTATTTCACGTGTTCCTGCTAACCAATCATGTTGCAAGCAATGTCAACACGGACATTTATTACTTAATTTATTTGTCTATATGGTGTACAGACGACTTTATCGGTACAGTTCGTTTGTCCGTGTCTTGTGAACAACAAACCATCGTGGCTTCTTGTTACACTTTATTTTGTAGCTCCTGTAAGCTTCTATGGCAAGTACTTTGAGCCTATATCAGCCTCGACCGCTATGGTTTCATTTTTATGAACAATCTGTTTTCAAACAACACGAATTCACTCTCCGTTTGGTTCAAGTTCTTACGGTAAGTTGGGCGAATCCTTATCAGGCACTATATTTCTTTACGTTTAGTTTCGGTGAACGTTAAGTTGATCGTGACCCCAGGAATTAAAAAGGTTCTTCCCATGCCGATCCAACTATACATTCCATCAAGAATCTCTTATTATATAGGATCATAATTCATGTACATAACTGAACTTCTTAACAAGATGGTCCATGAACTTCTGTTCGAACTATAAACAAAACAAGAATTAGCTCAGTGAAGTGACAAAGAAGAAAAAAGAGCAGGTCCAGAGTCGAAAAGTTCAACACACATCTCGCATCAATCAATACTAATTCATTCAGAATCCAAGTGGCCGAGATAACGAAAATAACTGGCACTGTGCGGCCGTGTTTTTAGCACAGAACAGTCAGCGAGAAATGAGGGGAAGGAGGGGTCATCTGCATCAAAGCAAGACGGGAGATTATAATTATTTTTATGTGAAATTACAAAGAGGTCGAATGGATTAATATTTCCCAATGATAAACATAAGCGGTTATCGAGGTGACCTTTGATCCAGATGAAGTTCACGGCCCAATTTAGTTGTTTTATTTTTTTTTACATTTCAAAATCCTCTATTGCAAAAGCGACGAGTTGCAAGCCCTGTGAATAATTTCATTTATGATTTGAACCAAAATATTAAAACCACCACGAGTCTTTGAACAGTTTTACCTGCTGCTTTATTTACTAAAAGTGACATCTGCCCAAACCGAACACACACACACGTATATTTTACACATACATACAATCATATATTTATAAAGAGAATAGTTTTAAGTGAACAAAAACAATCATTGATAAGAAAAGAACCGCACTTGAAGTCATGTGATCAATGTCGTAAGTCTACACCTTGTCTGATATGACGTATAAATGATGTACAGTCGTGGTTTACAACTTTTGTCCGCGGTGTCCATTTTTATCAATTCGTGATTTCTTGGGTTTTTTTTGGCCATGTTTTAAAAACTTATAAATTCGTTTCGAAGCCTATCTTAGAATTTTTGTTTCAAAAAAATATTTAAAAAACTATAAATTATAAATACAAAACTAGTTTATTGCTCTATCTAGCATGCATATTAGTAAAATACCATAAATATACATGTCTGTTGTATTGTTGGCTGTAGGCATCCTTGGAGAATGTGTTCTAAAATGAATAAAATAACTTTAACAATAGTTTGAATTTTTTTAAAAAATAAATCAGTAACAAATTTTACGCATACCCTCTTCATATTATAACTATATTTATAAAATACAGCTCATAAGCAGACATATAATATGTATTCACAAAAACATTACCGAGACAATTAAACTCACACAAATAAACAAAATAATGTAGATGGAAAGCAAAGATGACATATTTGATATAACATGGCTTATATTTTCTCCTGATACAACTAAATAACTTCGTGGTGAATAATAATTAAGTCACTAAAAACTTGGGACGCACATTTTTATATAAAATACTCTAGTATAACTAGGTTTTTTTAGCACTACATATTACTACCTGATCAGGTTAAACACATATGTACTAATGACTATAATGAGCTAGGGATGAGTAAGGTTGCATTTAGAGGAAATGTAGCAGCATTTGCATGGAGGGAGAGTGGAAAATCACCCTTAGTACACCCGACCACGATTTGAACCCCCGATCTTATTGTCATCGGCAGTCTAGTATTACATTAAAGTGACACCTTAGACCATGCTGCCACCATAGCAGTAGGTATAACCTTAATTAAAAACAATAATAGCTTGTCTATTTAATCTATCAAAATCATCGATTGTCTTTTCTATTGCGAGTGACTTACGTTTAAACAAGTTATTATAAGGATACATAAAGTAACTATAATGCATCAGAGAAATCCATCCATCGTAATTAGGAAGTGTCGAAAATAAATTGTTTTATTTCAAAGAACTATTTCTATTTTTAAAACTAATTGAAAGCTACGTGACTTGTTTATTCGTTCCGTGGACGACGTGTGAGATAATAATACTGCCCCTGCGTGTTATGCAACACATGTTGTCCGTGTGCACTACGGTACTGCCTAAATTAAGGAGGTGGTTGTGTATAAAACATTTTATCTGCCAATAGGCCTACATTGTAGAAGGAAACGTAAAATTTCATGTTGGAAGATAACGAATAAAATTACCCAAATATTTAGAAAAAGACCTTCTGTGGTCAAATGATCTAAGGTGTCACTCTCGCAATAGACTGGACTACAAATGACGTGGAGATTGGGGCTCTAATCCCGGTCGGGTGTACTGAGGGGTTTTTACTAAATGTTTTTCCACTCTCCTTCCACACAAATGTTGGTACATTTCCCCTAAATATAACTTCCCTCATCCCTAACACATTAGCGTAGGCTAATTGGTACATATTGTGCGTATAGCCTGAACTGGTAGTAATAAGGCACGATGCTAAAAATAATAAATTGGTAATGGGACCATCAGGAAAGATTGCCTGGAAGGGGAGGGATGGGCTGGAAGGGAGAGATGGCCTGCAATGGGAGAGGAACCAGTGTCACGGGGCTGGCATGGCAGAGGGACCATTGTCACGGGGCTGGCGGGGCAGAGGGACCATTGTCACGGGGCTGGCAGGGCAAAGGGACCAGTGTCACGGGGCTGGCATGGCAGATGGACCATTGTCACGGGGCTGGCAGGGCAGAGGGACCATTGTCACGGGGCTGGCAGGGTAGAGGAACCATTGTCCGGGGCTGGCAGGGTAGAGGAACCAGTGTCACGGGGCTGGCAGGGTAGATGAACCATTGTCACGGGGCTGGCAGGGCAGAAGGACCATTGTCACGGGGCCTGCAATGGGAGAGGAACCAGTGTCACGGGGCTGGCATGGCAGAGGGACCATTGTCACGGGGCTGGCATGGCAGATGGACCATTGTCACGGGGCTGGCAGGGTAGAGGGACCAGTGTCACGGGGCTGGCAGGGCAGAGGGACCATTGTCACGGGGCTGGCAGGGTAGAGGAACCATTGTCACGGGGCTGGCAGGGTAGAGGAACCAGTGTCACGGGGCTGGCAGGCTAGAGGAACCATTGTCACGGGGCTGGCAGGGTAGAGGAACCAGTGTCACGGGGCTGGCAGGGTAGAGGAACCATTGTCACGGGGCTGGCAGGGCAGAGGGACCATTGTCACGGGGCTGGCATTGCAGATGGACCATTGTCACGGGGCTGGCAGGGTAGAGGAACCATTGTCACGGGGCTGGCAGGGTAGAGGAACCAGTGTCACGGGGCTGGCAGGGTAGAGGAACCAGTGCCACGGGGCTGGCAGGGCATAGGGACCATTGTCACGGGGCTGGCAGGGTAGAGGAACCATTGTCACGGGGCTGGCAGGGTAGAGGAACCAGTGTCACGGGGCTGGCAGGGCAGAGGGACCATTGTCACGGGGCTGGCAGGGCAGAGGGACCATTGTCACGGGGCTGGCAGGGCAGAGGGACCATTGTCACGGGGCCTGCAATGGGAGAGGAACCAGTGCCACGGGGCTGGCAGGGCATAGGGACCAGTGTCAAGGGGCTGTCAGGGGAGAGGAACTATCAAGAAGGAGGGACAATACATAATATTGAGTATGTTTGATATCAATTTTTCGAGATTTTTAACAGTTTTAAAACTTGATAAAATGTAATTTGTTATAAGAACATAGCATTTATTTTGTGTTGGTTATTAAAGTTGAATATATGCAAATTACACTAACTCACACACATGAGTTTGATGTAGTAATCAAAAACTCTTACTGTACACAAATTATCACTACTCTCTGTCTCTATCGTTAGTCGCCAACATGAAGGTGTCAAATGAGCGAAGATTGTGGGGTTACAACTGGCGATGACGTGTGCGTGGGTGTTATCTGTAGGGACGTGCTGATAGTCACATCTCCACTCGACCCGACTGTACACTCAGCACTGACTATACCGACATGCTGAGCTAGGAGAGATGGGTCAAAAAAGAATAAAAAGTGCTATGTTCGTCTGGGTACAGTCCTAACACGCTCCAGTTGGTCACAGTGCCTCCAGGTATTGAGCCCCCTGCCCCCTGAGGGGGTCTTGTACAGAGTGTTTCTAGATCTCTAATCCTGGCGGTGCAGTTCCTATTAAACCAACAGCGGTATTTCCTCAGCAACGATACCAGATACTTTGAGAAGGACGTACATTATTTAAGAACAAAAAAGACCTCAATAAGGCCTAGTATAGTTAAATTAATTAATTAATTAATTAATTAATTTTAGCACCGCGTCTTACTACCCGTTCGGGTTATACGCTTAAGTACTAATTACACTAATGGATTAGGAATTGGGAAGGTTGAATTTAGAGGAAGTGAACCCGCATTTGCGTGGAGGGAGAGTGGAAAACCATTTAGGAAAAACCACCCCCAGTTCACCCGACCGAGATTCGAACCTCGATCTCCCCGTCCTCAGTGGTCTGACTAAACACGACTGGCGCGTTAGCCAACTACGCCACCGAGGCGGGTAGTATAGTTAAAGAGGAACATTTTCGGGTAAGTTTGAAAAAAATAATCCTATACATATTTTAGTTATTTGAAACAGAGAGAAAGGGAATGTATTCGTAATGGCTTTGATTATTATATTTTAAGGACTAGCTTGCAGTAAAATGTTAGTTTAAAAAAAACCTTATCTGTCATGGGGGTGTTCTGGAAAGTGTGGTGGCTCCCCGTTGCCTTTCACACTGAATTTCTATGAGCGATCGTGAAAGGGGCTACCAATTTTTCCAGGAAAGTTATTTTCACATAACTTCCAGGTTTATTTCACATGCCACAGTTAACACGAGAACGAAGGCTTTACTTTTCCTTTAAAGAAAGTTGTGCTACGGATTTTAATTACTAAAAAAAAATCCATAGACCTCTGCTGTGTTTGAACCCACGAACATTGGGTCTTAAGGGGAGCATTTCACCCCCAAGAGGTTGAATTCTAAGTTATCAATAAGTATAAAATAACACTACTAATATTATAGTAAAATGTTATCAATGTTGGTTGTAAAAAATGTATATTTTTCTAACTTCTAAAAGGTCCTTCTAACAAAAATGAGAGTATAGTTATTTCTAAAGTGGTGCACGCCGTTATCGCCTTCCCCCCCCCTCCCCCTCTTTTTTTTAGTTTCAGCGTGAAAGACCTGACCTCTCATATTAATGGTCGAACCGTGCACTCTTCCTTTGGCTATGTGAATAAACTTGCCGTTTAGCAGTAAAATGAGGACAATAGTAAACTCTTGTAATAAAGCTGGTAGATGTGTGTGAGCACGGAGAAAACTTTGACCAAGGCTATGGAAGAGGAGTGATACAAAACTGTACAGTCATAGGATGTTAAGTTGTGGCTCCATTCAGGGAGTATATAGCAGTGCAAGCATATAAATGTTACCAGTGGAAGAAGAAATAGAAGTAACAGTGATAGTAAAAGTCATAGCAGCAGTATTAGCAGCAGTTGTAGTACCAGCAGAACTAGCAGAAGTAGTAAAAGTTGTAATACCAGCAGAACTAACAGAAGTAGTAATAGCAGTTGTAATACCAGCAGAACTAACAGACGTAGTAATAACAGTTGTAATACCAGCAGAGCTAATAGAAGTAGTAATAACAGTTGTAATACCAGCAGAACTAACAGAAGTACTAATATTAGTTGTAATACCAGCAAAACTAACAGAAGTAGTAATAGCAGTTGTAATACCAGCAGAACTAACAGAAGTACTAATATTAGTTGTAATACCAGCAAAACTAACAGAAGTAGTAATAACAGTTGTAATACCAGCATAACTAACAGAAGTAGTAATATCAGTTGTAATACCAGCAGAACTAACAGAAGTACTAATATTAGTTGTAATACCAGAAAAACTAACAGAAGTAGTAATAACAGTTGTAATACCAGCAGAACTAACAGAAGTACTAATATTAGTTGTAATACCAGCAAAACTAACAGAAGTAGTAATAGCAGTTGTAATACCAGCAGAACTAACAGAAGTACTAATATTAGTTGTAATACCAGCAAAACTAACAGAAGTAGTAATAACAGTTGTAATACCAGCAGAACTAACAGACGTAGTAATAACAGTTGTAATACCAGCATAACTAACAGAAGTAGTAATATCAGTTGTAATACCAGCATAACTAACAGAAGTAGTAATATCAGTTGTAATACCAGCAGAACTAACAGAAGTACTAATATTAGTTGTAATACCAGCAAAGCTAACAGAAGTAGTAATAACATTTGTAATACCAGCATAACTAACAAAAGTAGTAATAACAGTTGTAATACCAGCAGAACTAACAGACGTAGTAATAACAGTTGTAATACCAGCATAACTAACAGAAGTAGTAATATCAGTTGTAATACCAGCAGAACTAACAGAAGTACTAATATTAGTTGTAATACCAGCAAAACTAACAGAAGTAGTAATAACAGTTGTAATACCAGCAGAACTAACAGACGTAGTAATAACAGTTGTAATACCAGCATAACTAACAGAAGTAGTAATATCAGTTGTAATACCAGCAGAACTAACAGAAGTACTAATATTAGTTGTAATACCAGCAGAGCTAATAGAAGTAGTTGTAAAAATATCCGATTCCAACAGAAAGGAACTGTTACGACAGTTCATACATTAAATTATGTGACCCACATACGTCACTTACTATAGATATTATCAATACCTATGAAGGAATTTTTATGATATAGCACAATGTTAGCAATGTTGACAGCAAAAAAAAAAAATCGTATTTTCTAAAGGCTTCTTCCAACCAGAATCCTACAATAGCAACAGCAATAACAGTATCAGTTTTAACAGTAACATTTATAGTTGTAATGAAATGCTTTTAGCGTCGAAACTCGCTAACGACTTTGAACCTTAGGGAACAGGAAGGGAAGGGATACTTCTAAGAAACCACATCAGCACTATCCTGATAGTGATAGCTAGACCACCATAAAGAAACTCCACCGTTAATGTAGCTGCTTGGCATCGAACTCAACAAATACATGAGAGTAGATCTGGTAGCTTCTGGTCTGACGAATAGATACATTAGAGTAGATCTGGTAATTTTGGTCTGGCAAGTGAGTGGATACATTAGAGTAGATCTGGTAGCTTTTGGTCTGGCGAGTGGATACAGTAGAGTAGATCTGGTAATTTTTGGTCTGGTGAGTGGATACATTAGAGTAGATCTGGTAATTTTTGATCTGGCGAGTGGATACAGTAGAGTAGATCTGGTAGCTGTTGGTCTGAGAGTGGATACATTAGAGTAGATCTGGTAACTTTTGGTCTGACGAATGGAAACATTAGAGTAGATCTGGTAATTTTTGGTCTGGTGAGTGGATACATTAGAGTAGATTTGGTAATTTTTGATCTGGCGAGTGGATACAGTAGAGTAGATCTGGTAGCTGTTGGTCTGAGAGTGGATACAGTAGAGTAGATCCGGTAACTTTTGGGCTAACGAATGGATACATTAGAGTAGATCTGGTAGCTTCTGGTCTGACGAATGGATACATTAGAGTAGATCTGGTAACTTTTGATCTGAGAGTGGATACATTAGAGTAGATCTGGCAGCTTTTGGTCTGACAAATGGATACATTTGAGTAGATCTGGTAACTTTTGGTCTGACGAATGATACATTAGAATAGATCTGGTAATTTTTGATCTGGCGAGTGGATACAGTAGAGTAGATCTGGTAGCTGTTGGTCTAAGAGTGGATACAGTAGAGTAGATCTGGTAGCTTTTGGTCTGACGAATTGATACATTAGAGTAGATCTGGTAACTTTTGGTCTGACGAATTGATACATTAGAGTAGATCTGGTATCTTCTGGTCTGACGAATTGATACATTAGAGTAGATCTGGTAGCTTTTGGTCTGACGAATTGATACATTAGAGTAGATCTGGTAGCTTTTGGTCTGACGAATTGATACATTAGAGTAGATCTGGTATCTTCTGGTCTGACGAATGGATACATTAGAGTAGATCTGGTAACTTTTTGTCTGGCGAGTGGATACAGTAGAGTAGATCTGGTAATTTTTGGTCTGGTGAGTGGATACATTAAAGTAGATCTGGTAATTTTTGATCTGGCGAGTGGATACAGTAGAGTAGATCTGGTAGCTTTTGGTCTGAGAGTGGATACATTAGAGTAGATCTGGTAACTTTTGGGCTAACGAATGGATACATTAGAATAGATCTTATATCTTTTGCTAGCTGTCATTTACAACAACTCCTTTGGCAAGTTGATTTGACAAAGAATATATATAAATGTAAAAACACTGACAGATGGTCGAACTCGGTTCCTTGGCTCAAAGAAAGCCGTTCCCAGTGTGCGCGCGAGAGAGAGAGGGACTATTAATTGCACGGAATGTGTTGGGCCTGGCTCGGGAGTGCCAAGATAGGTCACAGAGCTCGCTTACATCATAATATTATACAAGACGAAAGAAAACAAAAACCTATCTAACCCAACAAAAGTGGTTGGTTACCTGTATACCCTGGTTTTGGTAGGAAGAACCGTATCTGGTGGTTACTAAAGTTACTAAAACAATTTTAATATATTCATACGTCAAGTCATGCAATCTTCAGCTGTCATTTTTGATGGATATTATCAATACCTATAAAATAACACAATAATATAGTAGAATGTTATCAATGTTGGCTGCAAAGAAATATGTTTGAATTTTCTAAACTGTTCTTCCAATCAAAATCAGACTTTAGTTGTTATTTATTTACTTTACAATTTTGCGATATGTTTTGTCTGATAAAAATTGAAATTAACTTGTTGCTAACTTTTCCCACCATCTTTTACTTGTAGTTTTAACATTTTTCTTGTTAATCTTCACAAGCTTTCGCAGAAATTAGAAATAAAGCTCTTATGTAATCAACTGTATCTTCTAACAACGCTCGGACCACTATTCGAGCAGTGATTTTAGCAAAATTAAGGATACAAATAATCTTGCTGCAATAAGTTTGATATGTTTATTTTTTTAATCTAAAGAAGTCACCTGCAGGAATGCTGAGACGCAAACTAACACCAAACTTCCCATCAAAAAAATACGAGTGCAACGTAGGTCTAACGCCCTAGAACGCTCAGCCATTACTACCACCAGGGATTCTCAAATTTGTCAGATTCTAGCCTCCCTCTTTTCATGCGCTTTCGCCAAAACCCGTTTCAGAAATTAAGCAGGCAGGCTAAGAATCATGAAGAATTATGAAAACAGAAGAGTCTTTAAAAGTCATGTGGTTTTTTAAAAATATAAATACACTGTCATTAGTGAGTGATTGTGATAGTAAAAAAATCAAAATCAAAACTAGTGTGACATTTTTAGTTTTAAAAAGTGGCAACAAGTGAAATTCGCCTAAGCGGTACCTACAAATTCCGTAAGAAATCATAGTAATTGGAATTAAATTTGAATTTTTAACTGTCCTTTTTTAGCTGGTTTTTTTTTCAGTTTTTGTCTACCCTAAGAGTCGCTATGTGCAGTTTAGGAACCCCCTTACATTTATATATTATATATAAAATATATATATAATATGTGTGTGTGTGTGTGTTGTGTGTATGTCAACCTTGGTGGTCTTGGGGTAAAGGACTCACCTTAGGACCCGATGTTTGCAGGTTCAAACCCAGCCGAGGTCAACAGATTTTCCTTGAGTGATAAAAATCCGTAGCACCAACTTCATTCGAAGGGGAAATAAAACTGTCGGTCCCATGTCGATTGTGGCATGTAAAAGGACCTTGGAAGGTATGTGAAAATATCTATCCGGCAAAATTGGTAGGTGATTTCATGCTCGCTCATAGAAATTCAGTGTGGAAGGGAATGAGATACCACCACACGTCTTGAAAACCTGTGGTACATGGGGTTTATACCAGATGGTGCAGGCAACACTAACCAGCTGAAGGGCAGAGTGCGCCCAGCGCAGAAAGACATCAAACCATCCTTCGGGTGTTTGACTTAAGAAGAAGAAACCCACTTCGGTGGCTTCATGGTCTAACGCGCTACTCTTGCAGTAGACTAAACTGCCGATGACAAGGAGATCAAGGTTCGAATCTGAGTTGGGTGTAATGAGGATGGTTTTTCAAAATTACTTTCCACTCTCCCTCCACGTGAATGTGGCTACACTTTCTCTAAATATAGCCTTCCTATTCCCTAAAACCATTAGCTTAATTAGTACATAAGGGTATAACCCGTACAGGTAGTAAAACGCTGTGCTAAAAAAAAGTATATTATTATGTGTGTTGTGTGTGTGTGTGAGGAGAGAGAGAGAGAGAGAGAAGAGTGCGGGGGTAGAGCGAGAAAGGGAATTTCAGAATCTAGATCGCGATCCAGCACATAAACGTCTGGCCATTGTCTTGTTAGCCCACACTATTTCGATGTAGGTTCCCAATGATTAAAATTCATCGTACAACCCGAGGTACAATCCGCCCATTAAAAATGGCCACGTTTCCATACAAACTAATCTCTGTACCCACTCCATTTAATTATGAACGGACTATACCTTCCCCGGCGATTCCAAGAATGGAGGTAGTAATAAACTAGCAGGTTAATGGTTAAGATATATAAGCCTATTATAAACGCCATATGTTTAAGTTGATTTTCTCATACCTCGATTATGTCGGTCAGTAACCAGCGCTGGATTTTTAATAAAGTGTTGTTTTTTCTCTTTAGCGACCGTAAGGTCTCGGCAAATACGAGATAGCGGCCAATTTGCGATCGAGTAGGCATTGTTGCAATTTGACCGGGTTTGAAGTTCACTCTTAATTTATTATTGGTATATTTAAATGCACTTTCTAAATATATAATATATCATCATACAACTTTCAAATTGTATTACATGATGGATTATATAGTAAATTATTACATTTGTTAATTACTGTTATAGCTGCATCTAAATGTCATATTATTTTCATTGAATTGAAAAATGACATAGGGACATGGGAATCGAACCCCGGACCTTTGGCTTACTAGTAAAAATTCCAAATATCTTCGTCAGGACCAACCAGAATCAAACCAGGTTCGCCAGGATTAGTGATCGACCACTCAAAACTTAGTTACGGGTAAAAACTTTCACAAAAGGTTTTTTTTTGTTTTTTTTGTGGAAGGAAAGAGGAAGATGGAGGCATTTTACTAAACTGACCCAGAATGAGGATAGTACTTGTTTCCAGTTTTGGTTTAAGAGTTTTTGAAAAAAAAAAATGTAATAAATATATACATAATAAATAAAATAAAATAAATTTGTCTGGGTTCTAAGACTTTTCAATTGACATTTCTTAGGCTCACTGAGCCTAATGAGCTTAATACATTGGTGTGGGTTATTGGCACCTGAGAACGCATTTAGAGTGAACTCCCATTCACCCGTGCGCCGTCTGTTTTCACAACACGTGATTAGTAAATATCTTTCCATCGGGATTCAAACCAAAGTATATCAGATGTGGTTGGCCATTGTACAGTACAATATTGCCTTAAAGATCTTGATAGTGAAACGTGGGTTGGATACATAGCTACTTCATTTTGTAAATGTGAACTACTTTCTGTCATCAAGTGTAACAAACAAAGAAAAAATACATTTGATAAGATATTGAAAACCATTTTCCCTTGCCCATTTATGCGACAAGTTTCCGGAGACCTTACTTAGATTTTAGTTTATTCAACAAGTACCTTCTAGACACAGGTTTACTTTAGAAAATTAATTTTAGAATTACCTAAACTATGACAAACTACTTTAAAATTGAACATACAATCATAGCTCAAAAAATGTGATATCTGTATTATCTGGAGTAAACTAGGCTCAACTCAGCTTCTAACAAGTTTCCAAAATATTTACCTCCGGAAATGGTTAAGTTTAAACTAATTTGTGTTAAATATATGAATGTGAATATTTACTTTGAAAAATGGTTTCACAAACATAAAAGGAAATGTTTTCGTGTTGTAACTTGTCTGAAATCAGTCGAGATATTTTCTTTTTAAATTAAAACTTCCTATGTGAGTCCTATCTCCAAATAACTCCCTGTATGAGTCCCAGCCTTCTGATAGTTCCCTGTGTAAGTCCAGCCTCCTAAGAACTCCCTGTGTAAGTCCAGCCTCCCAGGACTAGGGGCAAACCCGCCCACCTGTCGTATCGCCACTGAATGATGAGTGTGCGCAAGCGCAGCAAAACTTGATCGAAGATTGCTATCAGCAGTATGACATCAGGAACCTCGCTGTACATTTCCCACATCCGCTAGGAACATTGTCTCCAGCCGCCACCTATAGTCTAGCCGCCGATCAAGATTCTTTCTGACAGAATCAGAAATGTTATTAGGTACAAACCCTGATTTTATAGGGGGCCCACTCTCGAGCACCGACATTGATTAAAAATTACTAAACTTGAAATTCTAGAAATATGTCTTATTGGATTTATTAATATAAAGTTCACCTAAAAAGTTATCAAAAGCTTCTAATAATACTTCCTTGTGGATTACTGTATAGTTTATCTTATACTTTTAGTTAAACGTAATAAGAACATAAAAATATATTGTAACATTTTTATTTCCCATCATTGTGGCAACATAATTTCCTATTTTAAAATAACGGCTCCTATTAAAATCAACTGTATGTCAAGTTTTCTAGGACGGTACGACATCAGGATCCTCGCTATGAGTCTCCCACAGATTCCCATAGAGTCCATCTTCTTATTTCACGGACGAGTCCACTCTTAACTCGGCCAAAAGGAGGAGTTTAACATCGAGATCAAATGTAATAATTGGCATGTAAGGTCAATAAATCACCGAATTTTGCTGACGTCATTGAATTGATTCTCTGAATAATGGGGTTAGGGGAAATGAACCTTGAAGATGTAAGATACTACGGATTCCAAGAAAAGGCTATGATTAGACAATCTTATCCTAAAGTTGTATAATGCTTATTTTAATTTTCATGTTGTTACATCATCGTTAAAAGAGATTTAATCCACACACCGGTGGTTTCACGATACTGCTATTTTCTTCATCCACTTTGAACACTAATGTGACTGCAATTCCTTAAATCACCTTCCTCATCTCCACCCCAATTCTAAAACCATTAAATAGCTCTTATTAGAACGTAATGACTAAATATAACAAAAGAGTAATCACAGATTTAACTCGAGTATAAAAATCACGTATCAATGTTCGCATGGTCGTCACCTCACAACAGATTGAAGTGCCGGTGATATGGGGGGTCGAGGCTCCAGTCCCAACAGGTAGTACTGAGTGTAGGTTTTCATAAATGATGGATCAAGTAGCCAAGCTGTTATAGTTGTTAATTACGGTTAGTTACGCATCTAAATATCTGGACACGGGAATCAAACCCGGGACCTTTGTCTTATCACGCCAATGCTTCAACCATTGAGTTATCCAGGAATCGTACCGTGCCCAGGGTCACTCTTCATTCATATTTTAAGACAGAGTCTGTAATTGACGTGTGGAAATAGTCAGATACAAATGAGTGATACAGTAAGATCACAAGCAATGTGATAACGCAGCCATAATCTGCCAATAGTACAATGACAACTTTATGGATGTTGTCATTGTACTATTAGTAGCACAATGTCCACCCGAGTCGAAGATGGCTGCGTGATCTTAATGTACCACTAATTTTTATCTGATTATTTCCACACGTCCATTACAGACTCTGTCTTAAAATATGAATGAAGAGTGACCCTGGGCACGGGACGATTCCTGGATAGCTCAGTGGTAGAGCATTGGCGTGATAAGACAGAGGCCCCGGGTTTAATTCCCGTGTCCAGGTGTCATTTTTCAATTTAGAGAATGTTCCTAAATGTTTACTTGTTCTAATTCACGCAACTTCTGGTACACACTATCTCAAATTCAACCTTCCTCATCCCTACCATATTAGTGTAAGAATTCAGATAGCCCAGATAGGTAGGTAGGTAGAAATACCAGTGGCTCAGCCGGAAATGTACTTGGAGTGGGGTGGGAGGGCGTAAAGGGCAGGCATAAAACGTGTCGAAGTTATTATTCACGTTTTTTTTTTGTCCCCAGATTGTTAATTTTAAGGGCACTTTAGATGTGTCTAACGCTACACCTTTTAAACATTATGTCATATGCCTTAAGTCTTAAAATTTAGCCCATGAATTCGACATATTTTAAATCCACTAAATCATAGTTATACTTAATATATTTTAAGCTTTTATTAAAACCACTTGTGGTTTTGTGGGGTTAGGGAAAAAACCCTTTCCCCCCCCCCCCTTTCTCACTTGCAGTGTATCTGGGTGCGTCATTGAGTAAGACTGGCTATGTATTAATAATTGTAAAGCAGGTGAATCCTTTATGATAAAATTACTTAAAGGTTTTGGTAAAATATACATTACAGTGAATAATATTATGTTCTAGCTTTACACGTTTTTGTATCACAAGTATGCAGTCCGTTTACAACCGAGCAAGTTGACTTAAAGCAGGACTTTAGTGGGGAGAAATATTTAGAGAATACTAAGTTATATCTGCGTGGTCTACAATGATAACATTTTACTAAATTATCAGCTTTATTTACTTATTTTATAGAAACTGATAACATCAAAAGTAACCACTGCACGTCGCATGACTTGACGTCTGAATACGCGAAAGTAGATCTAGTAACTTTTCTAGCTGTCATATGAAAATAGGACCGTAGCTTTCTCCACTTATTGACTGACTTGAGGGCCGGTATTCTATTCTCAACTTGTGCACTACGCTTACATATTGCCCACATTGTTGCTTACCTTCCTCTCTCCTGATTAATTGGTGTTTTTTTTAAATTAGAAAACGTAATCTCCTCAAAGAGTGTTTTTTTTTTAAATCATGAAGGGCTAGAAGTTTTTAATTGACTTTTTGGACCTAATTTAATTTAAGAATTAGTGCACAAAATAAATTCACTGGATGGCCAGTGATTATACTACAGTCTATCAATATTTCAAATGTAGGTTTAGTTGTGAAACACTATCGACATAAAAGTTATCTTGTTGTCTTTTTACATCGATTTCTCTCGATGACAAATTAATTGAATGTCCTACTTAAAAAAAAAAAAAGTAAACAGGAACGGAGACTCGGCCTAACTTATCAGTTATCGGGTCAAGTCTCCCTCATTAAAAACAAATATATAATACGGAAGCAAATCTTTTGAGTTCAATTAAAAACATTTTTAAAGTCCCTGTAAGATGAGGTCATGACGGCAACATGGCGGCCCACTTTTCTTCGTGCGACGGTGTTGCCAAACGTGTGGGCAGAGCCTGTGGCGAACCTTGAGTTTCCCCGTGGAACTAATGCCTTGTCTGGAGTTGTGTTTTATATTTATCCGTTCGTTCCTCGGTAAACGATAAATCATTGCTCTGGCGCTCGCAGGGTGGTCACGAAATAACGCCAGCACATGCTTCATGGAGGATCGTCTGAAGTAAGAGCCCCTTCACACGGGGGCCCACTTAGCAGCGCTTCCGAGGAGCGCCACTCACTAGCGTCGGTGGCGCTAATAATTAATCCGCGTTCGAAGCCCTACCCCCAGCCGAGATTTGAATCTTGACCTCCAGGTCACAGGCAATCCGGTCTATTGAAAGCCTGACGCCATAGCCCCTAGACAGAATGATCACTGGCCTGTCTAGAAAATTACCCATTTAATATACCCACATAATAAACAAATGAACTATTCCCATGAAGAGAAAAACTAATCTATAGTTGGTATACCTTTTTAAATTTCAAAATCCCATAGCTTTTTCATATTTTACAATCCAATATTTTTATGTGCAAAGCTCTAAATAAAAATCTCATTATTTCACTGTTTTCTATTAGATTATTGACACAATAGCTATAAAAAAACAAATATGCTATTGCAATTTGAAAAATTAGATGAACTCTTGACACAACTAGTAGCATGATAGCCACTATTTTCTTAATGGAAAATTCCATGTGCTTTTCAGAAGGAATTACCATTTTTCCAGACAAGTTATAGATCTAAAGAGAGGAATTAAAGTTCATTTTCCATCAAACTGACCCGGTTGAAGTCATGCCATTGGCGTTTAGAATACCGTTATTTGACCTTGATGGTGAAATGTGATCGGCAACCCAATTTTTCAGGGGAAATAAGTAAGGGGGATAATACATGTTGTTCTAATCAGCGCGTTTATTTCTTCAGTTCACTTTTATTCCATGAAAAGACCTACTATTTAAATCTTGAAGCAAAGTTATCAGATTTTTTTAAGTATTCCAGTATTTTCCTCGTGTCTTACCTGTGTTTTCCAGACACTAAAATGTATGATTTTTTTTTACCGGTTCGCCCAGTTTACCAAATGTGTAGTACCCCTGTATTAGTTTACAATGAGTTTTTTGCTCATCTACTTTGAATTTTGAAAAATAAATACAAAAATATCTTAGATATTCAATGATTTTTTAAAAAAATCCTTGACTTCTTTCTGACCTTTGCTTGTCACACCGAATCCTTGACTTTTCCAGGTTTTTCCAGCTGCGGATTGACCCAGTAATCATATGCAGATCGATTCCGCTCCGTCCAGCTGGTATGAGTTGACTCATCTTGGGTCGATCCACGTCACTGTTTTTACATGTTTATAGACATCATAGTGACATGTCACTAAGCCAACAAGATCAAGAATAGGAACGATAGTTTTATTGGAGGGCAGGGCTACAATCCAAGACGTCTATTACAATCAAACACGTATCACACACTTCGTGACAAGGTACGGGGGGAGATAGCTGAGAATAAATGCACGCGAGTGGTAACCATAGCCACTGCACATGTCACGGGATCACATATATGTGACATATTACGTGACACAGCACGAGGGGTAGTCTGATAAGGAACTACGTGTGCTAGCTCTTGATGTAGGGCACGAAGGACAAGAGGGATGGGGTGAATGGAGGGGCAAACGTTTCCGTTTTACAGCAAAAATTGTTACCTCACCCATAGCACTCGTGCAAAATAGGCGATAACTTTTTTTTTTAATGATTTCCTTGATGATGAAGTTTAATTTGGAAGAAAAACTTTAAATATTTAAATTAAAATAACTTGTGGGTTAATCCATTTTATTCAACCACTTTTTATACTTTATTAAATTTTAATTATAAGATTGTTCTGGTCAATAACGTTTGTTATTTAATTTACTATTGTGTAACACTAATTTTTCATTCTTATAAATACGACTATATGACAACACTTTATTTACTTAATTCCACTCATATCAATGTTGTTCTTTTTATGCTTTGACTTCAAATTAAATTAATTTTTACTCAACTACAATTTATACTTTATTAAAATTTAATTATAAGGTTGTTTCTGGTCAATAACGTCTGTTATTTAATCTACTTGTGTACATTAATTTTTTCATGCTCATGAAATTACGGTTATATGACAACACTTTATTTACTTAATTTTTACTCATTCATTGTATTCTTTTTATGCTTTGACTTTAACTAAATATGTTTTAACTTATTAATCTTCATTTTCATTATATTCAATTTTAGCATTCATTTATCTATTTTATCAAGCATTATCTAAGTCTGTATATTATTTTAAATATTTTGTTTTCATGTATAAGGTTTATTTCTTATTTTCTGGTATCTTCTCACTACCTTCTCACACCAGAATCCCATTTTCATAGGAAACTTGTTTACATGTGTTGTCATTACATTTTTAAGTTACCTTTATGAAAATTTGAGCTCATCATAAGAACTTTAACATCCTAAACATTATCAAATGAATTATATTAAAGCAATAACAGGGAGTCCAGTTATATTCTTCAAACTCGCGTATCGACTAGCGCTAGGTGGTTGGATGTGTCACTAATTCCGAGGTACCTTGGACTACTGTAGACCAGATATGTTAATACTTCTATATTTGACCGAGAATAGCGAGGATTTATTTTAACTTAACTATTTGACATTTTGTCTATCTGTCCGGATGTTTGTTCCGTGATTACTATCAAATGTGTGAACCATTTTAAATGAAATTTGGCAGGGTCGTTCTTTTAACTTAAGCCAAACGATATGTGTAAATATTTTAAAAATATATTATAAAATGATTTTGGTAGGAAGAACAGTAGAAGTTTGTTACTAAAGTTACTAAAACAATTTTAATATATTCATACATAAAGTCATATTATCTGCAGCTTTCACTTTTGATAGCTGATATTACCAATACCTATAGAATAACACAGATGATACAGTAAAATGTTATCATTATTGGCCGCAAACAAATATGCTTGAATTTTCTCTACTGTTCTTCCAACCAAAATCAGGGTATAGTTAACCATATGACGGCAGCACAAAAGGTTTTTTTTAGTGACTCATTTCAAGTGATTTGAATTTAAAACTCTAAGAAATCGATCGAGTACCTAATGGGGCGTATTTTTGGTAGATTACGACTTATAACTTACGCATTGTAGGACTGACGTATTAAACCGCAGGAACAACGGTAATTATCTAAGAATATAGGACACTATTGAATATGGTATTAGTTTGTTTTCTGTTTATCCCAATCTCCAAGGGAAAATATCGAATTAAAATCCAAGGAGAAATTGCAGGGGATATTTAAATTTGAAATCCAAAGAGAATTCTTAAAGTGGGGATGTAGGGAAGGTCAGTGTTCTTGCAGTTTTTATAGCAAAACTTTTTTTTTTGGTCAAAATAAATTAAATATTGCTCCAGTAGAAACAAAGAATTTGATTTTCTTCACGTTGTGATATCAACAGTTGTTGAATATCTGTCAAGAACATAGCAACATTAGATGAGACACTTTTTAAAGCAAGAGAAAAAGCTGCCAATAAATTCTAGGAAGCCCCTAACAAATATTCAACAACTTTGATATCACCATGTGAAGAAAATTAAACTTTATGTTTCTACTGAAGAGTTATTTGATTTATTTTAAGCAATGATCTAAGATCTGTGTGTGGAAATAAATCTAATCTGTAATCACGGATATATATATCCAAAAACAATCGCGTTTAGAAAGTGCACGTAAACTAGCCAAACTAAAACCAACCGTGCAGCCCAGAAAACGACGACAATATGAGGATCAGGACGTCTCTGAACATCAGAAGGAACAGCAAGCAGGCGGTACTCACGATTAATTTAAACCCCGTTCTAGTGGTACCACCATCATCAATATCTTAGTCATCGGGGCACAGAGGACTCGCTGTTTTAACTGACAGCTTCAACTAATAGCAGGACAGCGTTTGTCCATTAGTCAACGAGAGCAAACAGGGCTGCGGATATTGCCTGACAAACATCACTAGCAGTCTATCACCGCATCTTACTACCCGCTTGAATTATAAGCTTATGTATTAACCACGATAATGGTTTGAGGTACTGTGGAGTTATATTTATAAGAAGTGTACACGCGTTTGCGTGAGGAAGAGTGAAAAAAAACCTATTTCGGGTTGTACGCACTTACGCTAATGTGTAATGGCAGGGTGATTGTGAGATGAAATGGAGGACCTACATTTAACGTGGGATCCGAACCACGGTGGAGGCCTGGCATTCCCCACATTCACAAGTTGTGTTTAATACACGTTATATTCAAGGTGAAGGAAGGGTTTGGCAATCAGATAAATCTGTGCCGGGACCGAGGATTGAGCCCCGGACCCCAGCACAGAAGTCCGACACCTTACACCTAGACCGCCAGGTCACCTTGCAATTTAATAGGTATTGATAATATCTCTGAAAAGTTAACAGTTTCAGATCATATGACTTGACGTATGAATACGTGAAAGTAGATCTAATAACTTTTCTATCTGTCGGATAAGAAAGGTTCTTCCTATAAAAATGGGACTGTGTCAATAGGCCCTATATTTATGGGTAATGACTGTGAAAAAAAAAGTTTCTTGGAACAATACCTTAACGCTAGTAAAAAATTTACCAAATGCTCTGGTATTTTTAAACTTCTATTCATCTCTAAAATCTTCTATAATATTTTTTTTGTGAACCATGTCTTACCACCCGTTCGGGCTACCCTCATAATTACACAATTGGTCTAGGGATGAGTAAGGTTGAATTTAGAAAAATTGTAAACGCATTTGCAGGGAGGGAGAGTGGAAATAAATAATGTCATAAAATCCCTTAGTGCACCAGATCAGGAGTTGAACCCGTGAGGGGCCACCGGCAATCCAGACTCTTGCAAGAGTGACGCTCTGTTAGACCATTCGACCATTGAAACGGGTTCTTATACTACGGGAAGATGATTAGTGAGTTTATACCCGCTTCGTTGGCCACATGGTCTAACGTGCTAGTCTAACAGTAGACTAGACTGCCTATGATGAGGAGATGAGGTTCGAATCTCGGTCGGGTCTACTGCGGTGGTTTTTCAAAAATTGTTTTCCAGTCTCTCCACGTTAACTCTGGCACAATTCCTCTAAATTTAACCTTCCTAATTCCTAAAATGATTAGCGTAATTAGTATATAAGCGAAATGGTAACAAGACGCGGTGCTAAAAAAATTATGAGTATATACATTTTAATGTAATTCAGTATATAATTTTTACACTAAATCAGTTTTTTTGTGTGTGATTATTATTATGTTTTGTTCCACAACCGAAAGGGGGATGGGGTGCTTAATATGCGATCCGTTTAGCGTATTACTAATCTATTCATGGATATATGGATCCAGCAATTTACATCCATCCATCTATTAATTTGCAGATGGTTTTCCAAAGTATTGTGGCTTCTTCCAAACGTTACTCAGACAAATGCTGGTGTATTTTCTTTTAATTACCCTCATTAAATCCCTTAAACCTGTTTTTTAATAACCCTTGTAATAAACATACAGACAAAAGCAATCGATAAAATAATTATCAACCACATAAAAAAATAGGCCTAGAAGCTGCTAAAATATTGCTCAAAGTACAAATAGTTTTAGTCACAGATTGACAGAGCCTTTGCCATTTTATTTGTTCGTTTACTCCGTTTACCTGAAAGGTGTGACTTACCTTGACTGGTTACACCATGAAACAATCTTACAAGCTATACCATAGTTGAACCAAGCAAGGTAAGCTTGATACCTAGTTACAGCTAGATGAAGGGTACACTTGGTTTACCCTACAAGGTAACAGTCTTACCTTGACTGATTACACCATGACCCATCTACAAGCTATACCATAGTTGAACAAGCAGGTAGCTTGATACTAGTTACATGCTAGATGAAGGGTACATATGTTTACCTAGCAAGGTAACATCTTACATGACTTATCACACTATGGTGTAGTTTATAAGAGAGGGTCATAGTGTAATCAGTAAGGTAAAATGGCTACTTTTCAGGATAAATGTAGTGTACAAACAAATAAAATGCAAAGGATATGTCAGCCTGCGACTAAACCTTTAAGTAAAAATTGAGTTTACAACCATTTTGGCCAAGTGTACCCCTCCCCCCGTGGCGACCGCTGTCCCCGTTACTGGAGTGCAGGTCCTCAAGGCGTGCACCCGGTACCGCCGCAGGAGCCTGTCTTTGGAACAGCCGGGCGGGCATTCCTCTGGTTGCCCCACGTGGTAATATCGCTCGCTAATGAATCCATTACACGACCGCCTATTAACGGACGCTGCTGCCTTGGATATGTATGAGCTCCTCCCTACCTGCCATGATGTCAGTCGGCGAGACGAGGATTGCAGGAATAGGACAGAGGTTAGCACGCCTTACCATTGGCGGTATAGACATAGGACTCGGTTGAAAAGTTAGTGCTTGTGTGAGGGCGAAAGAAAGCGTGATGATAGGGCCTAGTGTCAACTCTAAGTTTGGTCTCAGTTACTAAAATCACTATAACGGGCTAAAACCCTGAAAAAAAATCGAATCCTCTTCCCAGAACCTACGTGTGGAACTGAACTACTAACTTTCGAACACCCCTGAAAGGTTATCATAGGTCTATGTCTGAGGTATGACTTGCAAGGTCTACTCTGCACGGGACGAACACTCATTAAGATAGGTCTTAATTAAGAGTGGGGTAATTAGTAGAGAGGGTGCTGTGATTTATAGCCAATCAACGAAAGTCTTCATCTCACCACTCCTTCATGTGCGTTTGATATTACAGTGAAGAGGTGAACAGTTTGAACTAAGGTCAATGTGACAAGGAATGAACACACTAAGCTACGGCCAATGTGACAAGGAATAAACACACTAAGCTACGGCCAATGTGACAAGGAATGAACACACTAAGCTACGGCCAATATGACAAGGAATGAACACACTAAGCTACGGCCAATGTGACAAGGAATGAACACACTAAGCTACGGCCAATGTGACAAGGAATGAACACACTAAGCTACGGCCAATGTGACAAGGAATGAACAATTTAAACTACGGCCAATGTGACAAGGAATGAACACACTAAGCTACGGCCAATGTGACAAGGAATGAACACTTTAAGCCACGGCCAATGTGACAAGGAATAAACACTCTAAACTACGGCTAATGTGACAAGGAATGAACAATTTAAACTACGGCCAATGTGACAAGGAATGAACACTCTAAGCTAGGCCAATATGACAAGGAATAAACACTCTAAGCTACGGCAAATGTGACAAGGAATGAACAATTTAAACTACGGCCAATGTGACAAGGAATGAACAATTTAAACTAGGGCCAATATGACAAGGAATAAACACTCTAAGCTACGGCAAATGTGACAAGGAATGAACAATTTAAACTACGGCCAATGTGACAAGGAATGAACAATTTAAACTAGGGCCAATATGACAAGGAATAAACACTCTAAGCTACGGCAAATGTGACAAGGAATGAACAATTTAAACTATGGCCAATGTGACAAGGAATTAACAATTTAAACTACGGCCAATGTGACAAGGAATGAACACTCTAAACTACGGCAAATGTGACAAGGAATGAACAATTTAAACTACGGCCAATGTGACAAGGAATGAACACTCTAAACTACGGCCAATGTGACAAGGAATGAACACTCTAAACTACGGCTAATGTGACAAGGAATAAACACTCTTAAGTTAGGCCAATGTGACAAGGAATAAACACTCTAAGTTACGGCCAATATGACAAGGAATGAACACTCGAAACTACGGCCAATGTGACAAGGAATGAACACTCTAAACTACGGCCAATGTGACAAGGAATGAACAATTTAAGCTACGGCCAATGTGACAAGGAATGAACAATTTAAATTACTAAGTAGGTGAGGGAGCTGGGTTGGGAGAGGCGGTACCCAGAGAAAATCACAAATACACATAAATCCATCAAATAGTGTTTTGGGGGACGAGTTGCTGAGTGAGGTTGGGTATAAAACCTGTTAGCAAGCCAACCTTAAAATTATTTTAACTATATTTACTGATAAATTTGAAATAAAAATAAAAACAGTTAAAGAAGAAAAAGTATCGATAACATTTTAAGATCGATAAATCTTAGAAGGGGATGTAATCGTTAAGGCTTTGATTATGATATTGAAGTATTAGCATATCCGGTCTACAGCAGACCCGATGTTAGTGACAGATTCAACCACCAAGCGCTCTAGTCGGTACGTGAATATGAGAAGAGAAATGGAATTGTTGTTATTGTTTTATTTGAATTCAATTTAAAAAGCCGGACTTTTTTTATTCCACAAGTGAAAATCAATGTGAAAAAAATTAAGAGAAACTGTTCCATCTCACATCTCTGCCTAGAACTATAAATCTAATTGACCCTAAGGGCCCAGTTTCAGTCAGGCAGTACGCCTCAAGTGTGGCGCTTTACTAAATACAAGACGACACCTACTTACAACAGAATGGAATGGGCCAGTTTCATTTGTGAAAAAACCGAGCCCATGGTGTAGTGCTCAGTGCATCTGGCTACGAGCCTAGCGGTCCCGGGTTCGATTTCCAGCTGGTACTTTGGGTATTTTTTTCCCCGAAAGGATAACCACCCCAACGTTTAATAGGGTTTGGTTATTTAACCTGAAGTTAGGTTGTGTTTCTAACGGCTCCACACCTTCATACTCACTATCATCATCCCCTCATCTCTCTGGGACATGGAACGAGCCACCACTGAAAGGATGTACGATTAGTACATTCGGGTGTCTCCTGGACAACGGTACATTAGTACTGGATAATCTCTCCACTACTGGGCAACAAACGATGTAGCCCAGATGTGCATTATAATTATTATTTGTGAAATTAACCCATTCCAGTCGGGATTGGGTAGGTGTCTCTTGTATTTAGTGTAGCATTTGACACGTAGTTTTTAGCACCACGTCTTAGTACCCGTTTGGGATATACGCTTATGTACTAATTTAGGGATGAATAATGTTGAATTTAGAGGAAATGTACCTGCATTTGCATTAAAAGAGAGAGTGGGACACCATTTAGGGAGAACCACCCTCAGTAAACCCGACCGGGATCGAACCCGATCTCCTCACCAACGGAAGTCAGTCTATTGCGAGATGACGCCTTAGACCAGAGGCCACCGAAGTGAATTGAGGCGTACTAAGTCCGACCATGAAACTGGCCCTTAAGAGTGGGTTTTTGCCACAAGGAAGGCAACAAGTGTGGCCAGCGCCACCATGAGCCGCGCGGATGAAGGCAATGCTGAGATAAGCAGAAGAGAATATGACCAAAAGAGGACTTTGAGCTCACCTTGGACCCGTGATCTCTTTAGGAGCTTCCGTTTTGCCAAGCTAGCTGCTCGCTGGGGATTATTCGACAGCGCTATGTCTATTTCGCAAGGGAAGCAAACTACTCACATTCGTTCACATGAGCCACTCGATTTACCACACACACACACACACACACACAAACACACACACACACACATAAAGATAGGCCACGAATGCTTCTTTTTCCGAGTGCCAGGGCCCTGCTGCCCATCCGCGCTATCCGCATATTTGCACTGATAGGGCAGAGGGGGGGAAGGGTTTAGCAAGGTAAAACAATGAGAGGAAACGTACTCGCATTCAGGTGTGTAAAGAGGGGTAAATCATTTAGGGAAAATAAAATACCCAGTCGGGATTCTAACACCGGGCTCCCCTTTACCTGCAAACTAGACCAGACGAGGTTGACGCCTCATCCTGTGTGGCCATCGTTGCGGGTCATGAATGCTTCTGGTTTTTACAAAGATTACTTAAATATTTCAAATAATGACAGGAAAGGCGAGTGAGGGAGGCACTGATATTTATTCACTGGCTTTCTGCCAGAATCAAAGTTTGGTTGGTAATCGCTGTCGGTAAAATGATTCCAGATTAATATTACTTCCAACCCGCTTCGATGAGTACGTGGTCTAACGCGCTAGTCTCGTAGTAGACTAAACTGCCGATGACGGAGGGATTGAGGTTCGAATCTTGGTCGGCTTTATTAAGGGGTGTTTTTTTTCCAAATGGTTTTCCACTCTCCCTCCACGTAAATGTGGGTATATTTCATATAAATATACCCTTACTCGTCCCTAAAACTATTAGCATAATCAGTACATAAGCGTATAACCGAATAGTTAGTAAGAATGGTGCTAAGAAAATCGCTAACGGTGGCGGCCGCTCGGTCGGTATAGTTCGATATCAGGCTCACGCCATGGAGTTTTTATTTTATGATCAACAAGTTAAAACATATTCGCGGTGAGTATTAACAGGAAGAAAAATGTAATTTTGATTATTGCAAATAAAAGTCGCGTATTATTTTACTAAATATGTGAAGATTCCAGAAATGTTATCAAGTTCCCTGACTTTTACCTTTTTTTCCAGTTTTTCCAGGTCATTGGACACCCCATTATATACAATATAGTTTAATGTACATAGAAAGGTTTTTTTTATAAAATACAAACCCATCTAGTTGCCGCCAAAATTGACAATATATCACTATATTATTAGTATTATTTTATGTGTATTGATAATATCTATCAAAAGTGACAGCTGCAGATTTTGTGAATTGACGGATGAATACATTAAATTAGATCTAGGAACTTTTTATCTGTCAAACAAGGCCCTTTAATTAAAAATTGGACT
This sequence comes from Timema podura, assembly GCA_033556935.1. Taxonomy (NCBI): domain Eukaryota; kingdom Metazoa; phylum Arthropoda; class Insecta; order Phasmatodea; family Timematidae; genus Timema; species Timema podura. Next base: position 68,999,172 of record JAVRXN010000011.1, on the reverse strand, counting down.
GTGGCTAACAAAAAGTGATTTTATGCAAGTAACACTCATTTTGGATTTGGAAAAAAAAAACATGAGATGGGCGAGGGGAAATAATATTACAAATACTTTTTCAAAGTATGCCTTATTTTTTTTAAAGGAAATAAAACCTTCCACAGATAAGTTGACCCATACACAAGCGTCTTTGACGTACCATGCACGAATGACGCGAGGGTTTCCCCCCAATCACGCAACATCGCTAATAACCTTTACGAGTGATAAGCCAACCTGATTATATAAAACTTCTCTATCAATATGTAGAGTATTACCCAGCTTATTACACCTACTATGGTTCTATTTCTCATCATTAAAATCGCAAGTGTTTTGGATTTATAGTGTAGGTATATTTAATACTTGTTTTATTCGATATATTTAAATTAACATCTGATAAAGATTGTCTGCCGATCAACATTGTTTTCAAGCATTGCATGCATAATAGTTAAATCTTGAAACGGGAACCGAACTCGAAACATTTGGATCGACACCCAAATGCTTACTACTGAGATATCAAGGTTGTTTACTCTGTTTTAATAACACGTTTAGTAGATTCATCAAAGTGATTTTTTATATATTATATAACCTCCATGAAATAAGAGTTCACGACATGCGCTAAGACACTAATTTGATATTGAAATATTTACATAGGTAGGTACTGGAACAAAGGCGTCAGTATCGTCTTGTTTGGTTTGTTGTTGAGGTGAAAGTCAGGATTTGAATCTCGGCTGGGTGTACTGAGGTGGCTTTCACTAAATGGTTCCTCCCTCTCCCTCTCAAATGCAGGTACATCTATTCTAAATTTTACTTCACTTATTTCTACCCCATTAGTGTAAATATGAAGAAAGTCCGGAGTGGTAGTAGGACGTAGGGGCACAAATTATATAAAACTTGCAATGTTTGTGCATAGAATAGAACGTCGATGACTCGGACGTCAAAAATCCGGATCTGCAAGAAAAATATATTATTTATAAAAATAACCACAGTGGTGTCAATATCAAAGACATGGCCGCCAAGAAACGCATCTCAAACCGCGCTCAACAAAAATTTGAGACTTTTTTCGTTGCTATATATTTGCCTTATTATATTCCTTCAGAACTTGTGATATGTAGCGACAACAAAAACACTCTGAGTTTTTGTAAGTATCCCGTCCATGCTTATTTTTTTATTTTTGTTATAGGTACTATATTTTCGAAAATACGGACCAATCGATAATCCGGACTGGGCCGATTCCTAATTAGTCCAAACTTATCGAGGCGTTAGTGTATTATAATGATAGTATCGACAGACCTACTATAACTATATTACTATTAGCACCACGTCTTACTACCCGTTCGGTTTGTACGCAATTACGCTAATGTGTAATGGTAGGGGATTGTGAGATGAAATGGAGGACCTACAGTTTAACGTGGTATCCGAACCACGATAGAGGCCTGGCATTCCACACATTCACAAGTTGTGATTTAATACACGTCTTGTCAGAGGTAAAGGAAAGGTTTGTCAATCAGATAAATCTGTGCCTGGACCGAGGATTGAACCCTGGACCCCCAGCACAGAAGTCTGACACCTTACCACTAGATCACAGATCACCTACTAGAACTATAATAACATAAGTTTAAAAAAAATTGTTTTAGTCGTTAATTGTTTTAATTGTGTTAATCTTCCTTGAATATTTATTGTTACGCAAGTTCATAAAATATATATTCTTTAAAGTTTATTTCCAAAGAAATGAGGATTAAAACTAAAGCGAGAAGGTTAGGGGGGAAAAAAAAAGTTTTCAATTGTGACAATGTATATATTTTTTCTTTGGAATAAACGCGGCTGTCATATGACACAACACAAATCTTTCTTCACATCATAAATAGAACTCGTGATGTCATAATTTACTCTAACACTTCCACATAAACCATAATTTGAGATATAAAAGAAGAAGAAGAAGACACAAAAAAAGCTGTGGTTTGTTTGTAAGCCCTCTGTGGTACAGTTACGAGAAGACGAGCCACAAGAAACGAAATGCCAGGCACTTGACTTGTGATGACTTATGAATTATATCATCAAGAGTTATAAGAGTTGTTTGTTTGGACAGAATAATATTAATTGTCGGAAGAGGCCTTGGTTTAGTTGACCCATGATAATATGCGTAAGCTCGTAAAACCGCGAGTGTGAAAATGTCAGTGACGCTATGCCCAGAAATAGATCGCCTGTTAAGTGGATCATATAGCACTCAGATCTGCTACAATGGGATGGCAGGAAACGCGCGGCGGCCCACAGATTAATTAGTGTGTTTAAGATGCAGCAGGTCATACATAGAAATGGAATTAATAAGGAAACACAAAATTTAATTTCCTTGAAATATTGAACACTAGCGCAAGTACCCGAGGTAACAAACGCTTTTTTGTGTTTAAACAGACAGAAAAAAATAATCTTCATTTGATTTCTTCCAACCCAGTCTTTAATAAATTTAAAAAATAGTTAGATCCGAAAATTTAAAATTCCTGCTTCGAAGTGCGCATGTTCGTGCAATGGGGCTACTACTGCTACCTCCATTGCTGTTTCCAGCCTCTGTCCTGGGTCAGTAATTTATTCGAGCCATATATTTTCCACTACCGGCTGGCTAGACCTGTCGTAGCTTCATATGCCTTATAATTTAACTTAAGACTTGGACAGGCACAACAACCAGTCCCCGGCCGTTAATTTATCAATGTGAAACGGTAGACCCATATTTCACCAATGATAACTTTTTAGGCCATGCAGGGATTCGAACCTGGGACCTTTAACTCTTTAGGCAGACAGGGTACCGACTGAGTTATGGTGTCGGATTGTAAAGGGCTATTGATTTTTAAGTTTCAGACCTCTGCTTGCAATAAATATCGCGCAATGCTCTCATATAAGAATATATAAGAATAGAAAAAGAAGAAGAAGATATATGAAAATATACAGATAGATTATTTTATACCTTGATATTTTCTGGTAAAAAATTAATTTTGAAAAAGAAAAGATACAGTTTTTTTCAGCTATCAATGACAATAATGTGTGCATAAATTTGAGAAGAAGAAAAGATTAGTCCTCTATCAAATAGGCCGCAGTTAAGATCAACGTTTAGCTTTACTTTTAAAAATATTTATTAAATAAGCTGTTCTATATTTTAGGTTTTTATAGATAAAAGATTGGTATAATTAAAAATGTTTAACGTTTTTCAAAATTATCTTTCGAAGGTTGTTAGCTTCATCTGTACATTTTTCTTTCTTTTTGTAGACAAACAATCTCTGGAAATTCTTCTGCAAATCCTAATGTACCAGTAATCTTTCAATTGCTTGTATAAACAATAATTATTTCTACTTCTGCATTTTTCAATTCTTAAATATTTCAATTCTGTTTTAGTTCATCTTGTGTTCAGCAAGATTTCCTATAGTTTTTTTTAATAACCCCCTTTTAAATTTGTTCATGCATTCAATTTCTTTCATATTATTATAAATGAATTTTTTCTAGGTAAATTTAATAGCTTCTATGTGCATTTTGTATGTAGCTATATTTTATCAATTAATCTATAGTTAAAGTTACCAAATTAAGATAATCTTCCTTAGAAAAAAAACTTGAGACTGAAAAACACTAGATTTAATTTGTCGTAAAAAGTGACTAAAACTGAGGTTTATTGTTTTGTAATGTTTTTAGCACCACACCTTCAAGTTATACGCTTATGTACTAATTACGCTAATCGTTTTAAGGATGAGGAGTGTATATTTAGAGGCAGTGTACCCGAATTTTCGTGGAAGGAGAGTGTAAAACCATTTTGGAAAACCACCCTTAGTACACCCAACCGAGATTCAAACCTGGAACTTCCAGTCATCGGCAGTCTAGTCTACTGTGAGAGTGACACCTTAGACCATGTGGGCACCGAAGCGAGTCTGAGGTTTATTGAAAATAGTGACTAAAAGTTACTTACAGATAAAAACGTTACTCACGTTCATCCCTGTATATTAATATTAGTATAGTTTATTATTTGATAAAAGTAACAGTTGCAGATAACGTGACTTGACGTATGAACATATGAACACTATTTTAGTAAATTTTATAAATTTCAAAAAAGATCCTTCCTATTTAATCGAACTAAAGTTATAATATCATTTCAGAATATATACATAAAAAAAACACTTAAAAAGTGCTCCATGACTTATTAACCGTATACGTTCGAGTAATTCGCATTTTTACACTAATGGGGTAGGAATAAGGAAGGTAAATACTGAGTGGGAATGCACGTCCTAGATTCGAACCCCGATCTCCCTGTCACTAGGAAGAAAGACTAGACGAGACTGACGCCTCTGTACGTGTGGCCACTGGTGTGATCCAATATAATAAGTGTTTAGTAAATTTAAAAATTTAACGCCTCAACATTAAACCAATATTTTATTTATAAAAGTTTTGAGATAATCTTTTTTTTTATTTGCAAAATTAAGCTGTTGTTGTCAAAATAAATTAAATTTGTTTAAAGCAAATTGGATATCAACTCACAGGCTGCAAATTATATTGTAAATAAGAGGATGCCTGTATGGAGGAAACCACAATACAATTTATTAATTATTTAGTTTGTTTTTAGTAATCTTGATAAAAACAGTAATATGTCAAAGCTTTTGAAATTTATTTTTAAAAATGTTTATATATTTTCTGTGCTAAAATGACCAAAGTTGAAATATTTATTTGCCACCCACACCATTAGTAAGTGAGAAATATTTTGTCAGAAATAATTAAAATGGATAGTAAGCTATAAAATTATTTTTTTAGATCTTACCATGAATCTTTAGGGCCAAAATATAATTCTTATTTTTTTATTGTAAGAGTTTATGGAAGGCATCACCTTCCCCCTTGAATCAGGGCCTGTCTCATGGTAGCCTATGTGTGTTCTTAATTATTTAGTGTCTAAATGCGGCTATTAGTTCAAAAGTTACGACTGAGCATACCCACACATCCTTGGAAGGCAGAACACGTTTCGGTGGCCGCGTGGTCTAACGCGCTACTTTCATAGTGGGCTAGACTGCCGATGACGGGGAGATTGAGGTTCGAATCTAGATCGGGTGTACTGAGGTTGGGTTTTACAAAACTGCTTACAACTCTCCCTCCATGCAAATGCGGGTACACTTCCTATTAATATAACCTTCCTAATCCCTAAAAACCATTACCGTAACTAGTTTATAAAGTATAATCTGAACGGGTAGTAAGACGCTGTACTTAGAAGGCAGACCCGACCATCTTTGCGAAACCATAAGAAATGTTAAAAAAAACAAGTGAAAATGTTTGAGCGTAATGCGATCACCAGCAGTCAAGTGGTGTAAATGAATGGCGGGGTTAGTCTATTGTGTGGTCCACACAGACTCTGCCAGGAAGTCTCTGCCCACAGCTGATAATTCCAGCCTCTACTACTCGTCTTGTGGGAGGAAGTGGAAGGACAGGCTAGGGCGTGGGGCGCGACACCCCAGGGGCCCGCACACATCATACCGACCAGTGTTAGGATAGGAGTGGTACGGTATGTCCATGCTTAAAACATATTTTTCAGAAATATGCAGGAACATTATGGAGATCTAGCGGCCCTTTTGGGTGGTTGAGCGCAGCCTTTTCGCAAATGTTTGGTCAATTGGTCGTTTACAAATACTGTAATACATTCCTAAACAGCTTAGGTTTTAGTTAATTTTTGTCGCCGCGTTTTACTACCCTGTTCAGGTACACGCTATATATAAATTACGAATCCAACACCTTACCTAAATTGTAGCATGTCTGTCTACTGAATAAGGGAAACCTGGGTTCAATTCCTGACATGGCTGAAAAATTATCATTGGTGAAATGTGGGTTTACCCTTTCACAGTGATGAATTAACGGCCGGGGATTGGATGTTGTGCCTGTTATAAATTTAAGTTAGTTTATAATTAGTGTGCAGATATAATCAGTCGGTCAGAAAGTGCACGTTAGCTAAGTGAAAAAGATATTAATATATAATTAATCTAATGGGGTAGGGATTAAAAAGGAAACATTTTAGATACCAGCACTCACGTGGAATAAAGGTAGAAAACTATTTAGGAGAAACCACTCTCAGTAGACCTCAGATCTCCCGTATTCATCAGGCCAGTCCAACACGAGAGTAACGCCTTTGACAGTGGGACCACGAAGCGGGTTTATTATCTTGTACATTTGAGTGATGTTGCTCTTCCATGTTAGATAAGTGGTACAGCTCAGAGCTGTTATCAAACTAAGAATGAGATCATGGTATCTTCTGAAGCCATGTCATTGAAAGTAGAACTGGACCGGGGGTATCAATCAGCGCCTTTGGGCGCTGACCCGACTAGCGGCCAGCTTGAGCAAATGTCAGGAGATAGATAACACGCCAGTTCTTCTCGTCAAAAACCGCGATTTCAACAGAAATTGGCTCAACAGATTGCGCTGTGATTGACGGCATCATTAAAATGTACTACTTTTTAACATTGGAGTGTTGTTAGTTATTGCCAAGGCTCTAATCGCCACTTTGTGTTGACCTCTTAATAAACAACACAAATAGTGAATGTTTCACTAAGGAAAGGGGTACAGCTTCCGCTTCTTACTACCCATTCGGGCTACCCACTTAAGAGGTCGACTCGGTCAGTGAAAAAGTATCAATCACTGTCATGCTATAATGCTTAAAATACAATGGTCTGTGTCTTTTCTGGAACTACTACTATATTTTGTGCAAGCTTATACTCTATTTTACCTTTCAGCTACAACCACTCTTTTCCATATAAATAAGAAAGAGCAGAAAGAAACCTACGAAAAGGTAAAAGGAAAGATTGCTGCTAATTCTAAAATATCTTTAAAAGTTTATGTTGTGAGCCTATAAAAAAAACTTTTTGTTAGAGGCGGCTAAATCTAGAGTCCTTTTTCATCAAGCCTAGTCTCATAGCTCCGCAAATATGCTTAAATAGTCATTAAAATTATGTCACATTTCGCACAATTATTCCTATTAATAAAACTCAAACTATAGGGTTGTTAAGGAAAAAGAGCTCTAGTGGAATATCTAGACTTTATTTTGTTGTGAACTATATTTTTAAATAACGCATCGTAGAATTAAATATTGCGTTAGAACTGAAGTCTGGCGACAATTTCTCACTTACCTAAGTGGCTCCCCTTAAGGGAAAGTGATAATGAAGCGTAGGGCTAATTTTGAGGAAGTATGCCTGAATTTGCGTTGAGGGAGATAGTGAAACCATTTAAGGAAAAAACCTCAGTACCGCCTACCAGAACTGTAACCCCAATCTACCGGCTGCTAGTAAACCAAACAAGACCACGCTGACGCGTGCCTACCGGTACAGTATTAACAAGGCATATAAAATAGTTTATCTTAATTTAAACACTTGTAATATCAAGTTTAAGACTTTGTAGGGAGCCAATGTAAGTTGGAGAGTAAATAAAATCACAATTTTGAGCAGTCAAAGTTGCTACACGAAAGTGTAACTAATTCTGAATCTATCGGGTTAATTGAAGGGCTATTTCCTACAGTATGGTTTCACAACCTAATCTCTGGGCAAATATTGATGTAAATCTCTAACAATTCCCCCTCCTCTTCCATTATTTTAACTATATAGTTTTAAGTAGCTGATAGTATTGACACAACTTATATAAAACACCACAACTTCATTTCACTCAGTTTAGTAACTTTACGTTCACTCAAATCCAAGTATTTTTATTCCACTCTGCATTTGAAAACTATTATTGATAAAGTGTGTTCATGTGTGGACACATGTGGGTATCGTTCTTGTTAATAGCTGCAAATGACGTCACATAATTGCTCGGAATACGCTCACTCGTTGGAAGGCGTGCCCAGCTTGTTGGTGGGTTGAAAACTGTTTCAGTGGCCAAAGTGATCTGTCTTGATGATGATTTGTTCCTCTCTGTGCAACCCTGACCCATCCTAATGTACAGTACATCCGCCTGGGGGTAGCTGACAGCAAAAATATTTGTATTACAAACAATGGTTGAAAAACACTAATGTGGAAATAAGTTATTATTTTCTTAGTAATAATATATTATAATCAAAAGTGTGAATAAACGTTTCTAATAATACTTTCCTAAGGATTACTGTATAAATCGGCTTTTTTTAAAACCCAATTAAAAGAAAAAAAATGTAATAAAACTATTAGTTTTTTGTCTCGTGGTTGTGACAGCAAGAAAGATTAGTGCATGAAATAATAAATTTAAAAGGGATTATATTCACACTAGTAGATATCTTATTATAACCTGCCACCAAAATAAATAAATAAATGCTTTTTATAACGTAGATAAAAATCCATACAAATTATTAGCTTCAAAATAAAAATAAATTATTTTAGTAAAACAACATGATGACGAACACATAGTCGACACTAGGTTTGTGAAGAAGATGCAATCTTTTAGAAACTCTAGTTTGTAAAGGATTTTTAAGAGAACTACAGTACCACTTCCCAAAAATATAACATCCAAAAGGTTATTTTAATAAGTTAGTATTTAAATAATGTAAAAATGCTTTAAAAATCATTAAACACAATTGTTTGCTGCGAAAGTTTTGACTGCCAAAAGTGACAGCAATTCAACTAAGGTCTTACAGATCATATGGCTTGGCGAATGACTACATGAGAGTAACTTGATCTAATGACTTTGATAATGTCAGTAATGGCAAATGGACCTGTACATTTGATACAAGTTGGTTAACAAGTGGATCCTGGCATGATCTCGCATCTGGTTGATTATATTAACACTCGGGAGCTGAACTCAAGGTCCAGACCCACGTTAAAACAGGCAAAAAAGACTGAAACGAGAAAATGGTTTATTTTAAATAGTAAAACCCATTTTGACTCAATCTTACTAAATGTTTTTGGTAAGCTTCAATTAGTCGGCACAGATCATATATTGAGATCTGATTTGGAAGACCTGAGTTCGATCCTAATCTGAATTTACTGGGGGTTATCCCCCCCCCCCTCCTTCCCAATGTTGCCTCTCAGTTTTTTTCTTTAAAATCCTTCCTCCTTATTCTGTTAAGAAGCCTGTATAGCTGTCACCTTAAAAGAGTGTAAGAATGGAATATCTATGACGAAAGAATGTTGGAAAAATGATCTTATACCGTTCATAATCTAGTTTTAGATTGATTTACAAATTGTTTATTGTATTATCGGCCTGGATCGTGAGAGGACCATAAGAATAACGTGTGCACTTTACATCGTTTTCCTGAAGAGAGGAAGAAACCAACACGCATGGGAGAGGATGGAGGATGGTGGACCAAATCGTTTTACTTAGTGAAGAATAAAACATCACGCATGGCAAGGAGGAAGGTGCAAGGAAGGAGGTGTAAGGAGGAATGTGTAAGGAGGAAGGTGCAAGGAGGAAGGTGTAAAGAGGAAGGTGTGTAAGGAGGGAAGGTGTAAAGAGGAAGGTGTAAGGAGGGGGTGTAAGGAGGAAGGTGCGAGGAGGGAGGTGCGAGGAGGGAGGAGTGCAAGGAGGAAGGTGTAAAGAGGAAGGTGTAAAGGAGGAAGGTGCAAGGAGGGAAGGTGTAAAGAGGAAGGTGTAAGGAGGAAGGAGGAAGGTGCAAGGAGCAAGGTGTAAGAGGAAGGTATAAGGAGGGAGGTGTAAGGAGGAAGGTGCAAGGAGGAAGGTGCTAGGAGGGAGGTGCAAGGAGGGAGGTGCAAGGAGGAAGGTGCAAGGAGGAAGGTGTAAAGAGGAAGGTGCAAGGAGGAAGGTGTAAAGAGGAAGGTGTAAGGAGGAAGGTGTAAGGAGGAAGGTGGACCAAATCTGTCTTACTCATTCAAGTTCAGAAATTAAAACGACTACATTAAAACCTACCAGCGAGTCTACATACTTTCCAATTTTCATAGGAATGGCCTTATCTGAAAGCTAGAAAAGGTCACCAGATCTATTTCATGTATTCATACTTCAAGTCATGTGATCTGAAACTGTGACGCATAACATAATATTTCATCTTATGAGTTTTAGTTAAGGACGTACTGAAGCCTCACTTTGTCTCGCTTTCTAAAATAAAGGTACAATACGTTTATTATTTTTTTATTAGTAACCTATTTGTGATCCTTAAAAACTAGCAGTAAAGAACAGGACAAATTATAAAAGATCTCTCCGAACCGAGTTGCAATTTTTTTTAAGTGTCAGTGAAAGCGACCTTGGCCGATTTCTCTCTATGAAGGGAAATCGTTCAAGGGGACGCGGTGAGGGCTGCAAGAAGCCCCCGCGCGGCGACCATTGAAAAACAAAACCACTTACGATAACACCAGCAATCAGAGTGGGCTCGCGCAGTCAAAGAGTTGGAGATTTAGTCACTCCAACTCAACTTTTATTATTTAGTAGATGCATCCCTTAGTAACCAGAACCAAAGTGTACAATAAATTAATCCTAAATATTAATTTGTGATGTTTAATTAAAGTTATCTTTCATTAAAACTCAAGCCCAGTCTAACCGTTGGTAAGGAGCGTGAGGCTACCTGGAACCCGAACATAATATAGGATACTTAAATATTTAAATCTAGAGTGGAGAACTAATCATGTCAGGATCCGAACCAAGGACGTCGGGACGGATACGACCGCGTCCAGTTAGAATTGTCACTTTGGATGTATATTATCAATGCCTATAAAATAATACTGTGGTAATGGTTTAGTAACGTGCTATCAATTTTAGTCACAAAATATACATTTGTATTTTCTTAAAGGTCCTTCCTAATAAAATGTGACTGCACACATCAGTGGCGCACCCAGAGGTTTACTTTGGGGGGAGGAACGTGGTAAAGGAAGGAGGTGTATATAATGTATCAAAGCGATTATTTCTTGAATTTTTTTAATGTGTATAATGTTATAGGTTTTGAGCATAGAGTCGTAGTCCTGGTCTTAAAATGTATTAGTCATAATATGTTGTAAGCTGATATTAAATTTATGTACGATATTGTGGATAAAAAGGGGTGGTGGTGGAGGGAATAACCCGCTTGCCAGGTCCACCTCCTGGGTGGGCCAATTATAAATATGATAACACTATTTACGCTCTAATAGTAGAAGTTTCGTTGGATTCTGGTAGAAAAAACTCTTAGAAATATAAACATTTTTTGCAGCCAACATTGATAACATTTAATGATGTTTGTAATGTTATTTAGAAGATATTGATATCTATCAAAAGCGACAGCTGCAGATCACAATATGATTTGACGTATTATTATATTAACATTGTTCTAATAACGTTTGTAGCTGTAAAAAAATCTTCAATGGTTGAATGGTCTAAGGCGTCAGTCTCATGTTAGAGTGAGCCTGCTGATGAGGAGATCGGGCTCGAATCCCGTTCAGTTCTGCTGAAGGTGTTTTTTACTAAACGGTTTCCACTCTCCTTCTATGCAAATGCGGGTGTATTACCTTTAAAATGCTTCCTTCCTCATCCCTACCCCATGTCTTATATGCGTATAATCTTAATAGATAGTAAGACGCTGTGATAAAAAACTGTCAAAAAAGTTATTTTTAATCTAAATTGGAGTATATATCTTTGTTGGCTTGTTTGTCGTGTCAGGTGATGCAGATTAAAATTGAAGGGCTCCGTATAAGGTACTTTAAACGCCCAACCCTTGCGGTTCCTTGGACATATTGATGAAAAACTGTCACCAAGTTGTTGTATCTATTTAGGAAAAGTTGGTGATTCTATGGACTCAGATCTGATTTGCCAGATCGTTTCCAAGCTGGGCTACACTTGCAGAAGAGACCGACTGCCCAGTCCTCTAGTTATGGCAGGGCAGGCAACTTGTCCACGCTTCAATAACCTCGCACTCCCAACTCGCCGATGATGTAATGAGTATGTGTGTGTGTTGTGTGTGTGTGTGTGTGTGTGTGTGTGTGTGTGTGTGTGTGTGTGTGTACATGACGACTGTACAGGCCATAAAAACGGCGGTGGCCCTGCAGTTTCCGGGATGGATCCTACAAGACACACAAGCAGGAAGGGAGGGACGGGGTTATCACATCTCAGATTAACAGAAAGGGGGGAGGCTGGGGTAAGGTGGTGGGGGGAGGCGATCGTGGACTATCACCCTTAGGACGATGAACTCCCGACATTCTTGGAACATTTTTATTATTACATGACAATCTTTGGTCATCTTTTCTTCCTTTTTATAGTTTTTTTTGTATGTCGGCTTTTAAATGGTGGGATTGAGTGCCTGCTTTTGTTTATAATCCTAAGATGCCACCCAAAGAAGTACGAGTTATTCCAATTCCTCGTAGTATGAACTCTTACTATGCCATTAAATATATCTGTTTGTAAATTGAATTACCGTGTTTAGTTTGTGCGTCTTGATTTTAATAATGGCAATAAACACTGACTTGGGCAGGACGCAATGACCACTGCTTCGAGCTATAAAGCCCTTTTTTTAGTCATCGCGCCATCTTAGAGTTAGCTGATACGTGATAGTTGTCTGTAGGATCAGTTCTGATGAAGTGAAAAACGATAATCTGGACACGAGAACTGAACCCAGGACCTTATTCCTTTGAGTGACAATTCTCTACCACTGAGCCATCCTTGTTCGTCTTGTATCCAAGCCTACTTTTCACTCGAGATTCAGAGTATTGTAGTGCACAGTCAAATGGTCCGGATTCGTTTCCTGTGTCCAGGATGTTATTTTTCCTTGGATTGAAACAGTTGGAAGTTAATAATAATAATAATATTTAGCACCGCGTCTTACTACCCGTGCGGGTTATACGCTCAGTTGGAAGTTGTTTCACGCATTACAAAATGTATACTTACGGAAAATCGGGTTTGTAGTATTCCCACGCTTTCAATACACTATTTTATATAGCATATTTATGTTACCATGAAACGTTTTATTCGTATTACTGAATTTGTTACGGGAAAAAAAACCTCTATGGCGTCAGCCTGAAATCTAGCCTATTGACCAAGCAGCCACCGTCTGTTGACGATGATAGTGCCAACTTTTTGTGGATAGAGAGTATCAGCACAATGAACCCTCCAACCATTAATCTCAGATTATAGACTAGATCCGCTACTTCTTTATTCAAGTAACTCCTCATTTGTCCTCACTTGGCTGAGTTGACCCCGTTCCAAACCCACTGCTTCAGAAAATCTTAAAGAGCCAGGGATCGAGCACTGGACCTCCTGATCTGTAGCCAGGAACTGTGACCACTTGATCACAGAGGTTACTTTAAATAAATTAAAGATATGATTATGTTTTTGTATGTGTGTGAAAACTACAAGGCTACAGTAGCCCCATGGCTTCTTTGGTGCTGACTGACAGTTCACAGCTGACTTCTGACAGTCAACATTTAGGTATATACCTAAATTTTGACTGTCAGAAGTGAAAGCTGCTAAACACATGTTTTTTGCAGATCATATGGTTCGGCGTAGGGATACATAATTTGGTCTGGTAGCTTTTCAAAGCCGTCAGCTGTCAGCTGTCAGCTGTCAGTCAGCACCAAAGAAGCCATGGGGTTACTGTAGCCGTCTAGATAGTGTTTCTGAATCTGGCGGATGGAGGTAATCAGTGAACAATGGAGGTGCTCTTCCTCAATATACTTTTAGAGCCTCTCTTTAAGTGTAGAATTATACGGTTTATGATCCCATCACTAAAATGTACACACATTTGTTTAACGTCAAAAATATGCTATTACTAACACGCTTTGGTGGCCTCATGGTCTAACGCGCTATTCTCGCAGTAGACTAGACTACCGATGATCGGGAGATCGAGTTTTGGATCTCAGCCAGATGTACTGAGGCGGGTTTTCCTAAAATAGTTCTCCACCCTTCCTCCACGCAAATTTGGATACATTTAATATAAAAATAGCCTCCCTAATCCCTAAAACCATTAGCGTAATTAGTACATAGGTGTATAACCCCAGCGAGTAGTGAGACACGCTGCTAAAAAAAATCGATCCTTTCCGAAAAATTGTCCAAATATTCTACAAAGATCTTTTCTTGATTATAGAATCGCTTTGAAAAGGTATATATAGTTAAATTAACAAGACAAGTGCTAAAACAATATTTTAATACGTTAATTTCTGGTAATTAACAATGGCAGTGGTTTGGTATGTCATATCTTTTCAAAACCAGCAAAAAATAACTAATTTATGGTCAATCCTTGTCCTGTTTTGTGAAGAACAGTACATATTAACAGAATTGCCACGGAATTCCAGAAAAACAAAACCCTGGCTTTTCCCTGACCTAAAGAGCCAACTTTTCCCAATTAAAAGCTAAAATCCATACTTGAATTGAAAAGGATGCTAAAAGGCCCAAAATAATCCATTTGTTAGAAATGATTATTTTTGGAATCCATTCAAAAATAAATAAACAGTCTTAATTAAGAAGAGTGATTAATATGTAATTAAGATATTCAGTTTACTTGGACAGGTTCATTTTACTTTTTTCCTAACCAACTTCAAAACTCTAATTTTTTGCTGACAGTTATACATTTTTTGACATTTACAGGCTTTTCATATGTTCCCTGACTATGGCCACCCTACTTGGACAGTCAAATAAAGATAGTCTACCTTTTCCCTGACCAATTACAAACCTCCCTGATATTTGCTGACAGTTATAAATTCCCTGACATAATCCAGGTTTATCTATATTTTCCCAGAGTGTGGTCATCCCGATTATTGTTATTATCTTATGGTACAGAAGCCTCTTTCCAATTAAAGCAGTAATTTGTTCTTAAAACGAAGTAAAGAATTATTATGAACAGACTGGCTAAGAGTCCGCCGGACTCTCAGGGTCAACGAACTGTCTGATCTAGTTCAGAAGACAAAGACAAGACATTCACGCGTTTTGCTCGAAGCCGAGTTCAGAAGCTGGGTCCAGAGGCGAACAGATGTTCAGATGTTATCGGTACTACTGAGACCAAGGCCTGCTTTATAGAAGCCGGCATCTTTTACAAAGCGGTGGAGGGATCTAAAGCATCAGCTGTGACAAACACAAACATCCTTAAATATCTGTACGATATCACCTTAATAGGAGCGTATAACCCGAACGGGTAGTAAGACGCGGTGCTAAAAAAAAACTACATCACTCAGGAGAGTTGTCCGAATCTCTTTTAGTCGTTTTCAGGAAACGTGGTTAAAAAATTAGTTCAGCCAAACTGTTGGTTTTGCATTACGTCTTACTACTCGTCCAAAGTACCGTGTTTAATTTATTAATGGGATAACCATAAAAAAGATATAATGTAGAGATAATGTATACAATTTTGCATAGGGTGAGAGTAAAAAAAATAAAGGAAAACATCTTCGGTACACCCATTCTGGGGATTCGAACCTTGACACCTTGTTACCGGGGAAACCAGACCAAATTAGAAAGACGCCTCAGCCCATGTACCCATCGATGTGAGTTTCAGGCAAACTCGTTATTTACTGTACATTTGTAATGTAGGATCTCTTAGAGCATCTGCTAGAAATTGGAACAACAAAACTTTTAAAGGTCATTATTTTTATAGCTGCCTGAAAGAAGCACCATCTGTTTGCACCAACAGCTGCACCATACACAATTTGGCGTATGAATATAAGTCTCGCCCTATTGCTGTTGATTCGTAGATACATCAACAACGAGAGAATGATACTGCCAGTAGGAACTATCGTTTACTGTTGCAAAATGGGCCCGCTATTATTTTTAATTGTACTTTTTGACAAAATGTTATTTTATAGGGAGTTGTTTAAAGTAGTTTAAAAAGATTTATTTCTATACCCTTCCCTTCAGATGAAATAAAAAATGGTAGCCTAGATATTATGCAGAAACTTCTATTATTCACACGACATTGATAAAAAAAAGAAGTTAAGAGTTCGAGTAAGAGTTTTTTTTTTAGTTTCTGATGTAAATGACCCAGTGAGATAATATTCTGAATTCCAATGTATGTTTAGGAATCTATAATATGTATAATTTAATAAGCCCACTTTCAGTAATTGAAATTACAAGAAAACTACTTAACCAATTTTTACAAACGAACATTCATTTTTTGTTTTTTCTAAATGGTTTTCCACTCTCCCCCACGCAAATGCAGGTTCACTTCCACTAAATTCAACCTTCCCAATTCCTAACCCATTAGCGTAATTAGTACTTAAGCGTATAACCCGAGCGAGTAGTAAGGCGTGGTGCTAAATAAATAAATAAATAAATAAACATTCATTTTTAAAGATTATCTTTGTATCTATCAAATTGCTAGTAAATTGAATATAATTTTTCTACTCCACATAAGTGTTAGGAGTTTAGATAGACAATAAAGATCTGGGAGAAGTTAGTTTTAAATTTATAATCTAGAAGGATAGATGCCGGAAATTTCGATTGCTTAGAATTAAACACCAATAGCTAAAAATCTATGCAAAGTCGATGTCTTTGTCAAGTAAACCTTTTACCTAAAAAATCGAGTGAGGAGTTTTTCAATCAAAAAGTTTTTGAAAACATTCCAGGCGTGATAATGTGCAGCCATCGCTGCAACAATCCACCAGTCTAATTTGATTCTTGACGCGGTTGGTCTAAGCTGCAAAGCTATTGGCTGTCGCCTTCTCACACCTACAACACGCCCAGTAGATCAGTGCTGCGGATAGTATTTGAACATTGATTAGGCGTTTAAAGCGTTCATCAAATAAATCACGTGATTTTAGAGGTTTAGAGTCAAGACAAATCCTTTTTCACTTGCGCATAAGATATTTTTACTTTTTCTCCACCCCTTGGAGAAAGCGGTATTGTGATCGTAAAAAAAAAAGAGATTTTAATGGATATTGACGTTTCACGACTCCGTAAAACAAAACAAAAAAATAAGTTTATGAAAATGTCGTCGTCTATCTGTGTGTATCTCGGCCAAGAACCGAAAACATTTTTCTTATCGGGCTAAAACTTGTTATCTATGACTTTCATAGGGTTCCCCAGATAGTTATTTGGAGTTTGCTATCCTACCCGAAAATTAAGTGTATAGTTTAATTAAGGACTAGAAGAAAGAAAGAAATTGATTTCCTTGAAATAGGCTTTAATAATCTTTAATTAAAATTCGTATCCAGGCACCGTTCAATATTAAAAAAAAAAGAGGCACATCTAATTTCCCCCGTAAAATGACTTACTTAATGAAAGCGGATATCTCCAAACTTGATATCTCCACGATCCTTTGAGATAAGAAATAACTCATCATTATTAAGTTGTAGGAATATTAAAAAAACACAATTTTTTTAAATATATTTTTATGAAACCAATAGTTTTTTTAGCTATAAGCAAATGTATTATTTTTTTAAATGGGGGTATTTGAAATAGGTAGTTTATTGTAATGCTCTTTGGTGGTCATACATGTTCCTCTTTTCTCAGAATTTTTACAACGGTGTATATAATTAAATATGTGTTCTTTGGTAGAATATAATGCTATTTTTTATTGTGTTCCTGCAACAATATATATAATATATTATTTCGTTTGACGTATCTTACTAGTTTTAAGTTAAATATCTTAATTTTTAGGTGAATGAAAGAGAGAGAGACTTCGTGGTGCAGCGTATCATTTATTATAGTGTTCTTTAGTGTTGGATAACAGCGCTTTATCCTTAATTAATTAAAAATAATAAAACATTGAACCCTCAGCCGTTAATTTACGACCAAAAAGAACAAATTAAATTTCACAGTGATACAGTTTCATAATTTTAGATAAACCTATAATGTTAATTGATTTAAATTGTATTTATTAAATTAGATCTACTAATAAAAATGTTGAATGAATAATTTTAGAAAACGACTGAAATGATAGTAGTATCTTTTGCTATAATCCTCTCAGTACATTCCAATTTTTATAGAAAGCGTCTTTTAAAAAACACATCTTTTTTGTGGCTTAAATTGTTAACATTTTACAATATTATTTTATAAAATTATATTTATATTTAACAACAGTGACAGCTGCAGATAACATCACTCTACGTTTGAATACGTGAAAGTAGATCTAGTAACTTTTCTAGCTGTCAGATAATGTTCTTCCTATGAAAAATGGACTGTAGATATCTTGTTCACGTTATCGCAACTTGCCTCTTGTGTGACGTCATAAAACGTAATCTAAAGCCGCGTCCAGACTAGAACAGAACAACGACGTGGGGACTGTTTTTCGAACAGAACATTTTAACAAATTTTGTTCGCTGTTCTGTTCGGCCCCGATCCACCAGTTGTCGGTTTTTACCCGTCCGCTTCAAAGGACGTTCGTGTTCAATCCTTTTATAGACTGGACGCCTCTACGAACATTTCTCCAAACATATAGTCATTGGCAGGATAGCGGCGGATTCGCACGTGTGTTTTAATTCTCGTAAGTAGGCCTAATTAATATACCTTTTGGCGACTGTATTTCTTTGTGTGTGTATTGGGTTAGTAATAATAATAATAATATAATATAATAATAATAATAATAATAATAATAATAATAATCTCTTTTATTTTAGCAGATTTTAGAATAATGGATTAGTTGAAAGAAGGACAAATGAAGCTCATAGACTTCTATAAGCCACGGAAGGCTATCTGGAATTCTAAGGATCCAGATAACTACAGTAAAAGAGGATGCGTGGGAGGAGATTGGAGCCGTGATGGACAAGGATGTGCCAATTAGCTCGACCCACTGTAAACAGTTCTACTTTGGTATAATCTTGTCATCCACCATCGGCGGGTTTTTGGTCTTTTATCGTTTTTGTAGTAATGTTTAAATATGTATGCTGCCACTGCTACTTGCACACACGTATTAATCGCACCACAGATATTGTAGCACCTGAGCTAGAGGGAAATAATTATGGAGCTACCAACTATGTGAACACGTTGCGAACATGTTCTGTGGAGTGTGGACACTCCGACTACAGCGAACAGAAATAACATGTTCGTGAAAATGTTCGTGTTGATTGTTCTATCCGTTGTTCTGTTTTAGTCAAGACCCGGCTCAAGATGTCCTGGTTGTATGCATGTGTCCAAGAGCTGGAACTTAACCATGTGAATCAGTAGATTTGGTTGTTGCGTAATGTCGTGATTAGATATAACTATAAAGTCAGCTTGATTTGAGTATGAAAAAACCCCAACAATAATTGATATTATTTTACTGAGTGGGCAGTAATTATATAATTCATAAACAACAACATTATGAGTTGATTTATAAAATGACCAAAAGGGCTGATCATGAGGATGGTGTGCTTGACTTTAACCCGGGGTTAACTCTTGATCGGTTGTACTCGCGTTTCAAATAGTGATTGACTGTACACCCTTTTTTATTATTAATTATTGCGTTTAAGATAAAGGTCATTAAAAACTTATTTTAAGGGGTAACCTTAAGTAAATCCACCCGAATTAGCGTGATAAGGGAAAACCGTAAGGATAAATCTCATTTGGAACCCACATTCCGTTTAGCACCAGGAGGAGATTCAAATCATGACCTTTCAACCACCGGAAATCATGTCACTTTGAAAGCTTGACGCCTTGAACCGTATGAAAACCGGTGTTGGTCCCACCATTTCTCTGTCAAAGTTTCTTATCCACAAATAAAGTTCGTGTCTGAGGGGAGCATAAATGTGTATCGAAGCTATTATATATCTACTTTTTCTTTGATTTTAAATTTAAGGATAGTTTATTGTGTGTGAATATGTGTAAAGGTACACCTTTAGAATATCAAGTCGTAAGCCTGCTCTAGTAGTGTATACTATGCACGCGACACATCTTCATTGCTCTATATTTAAGTCCTAATTCATCTGTTTTAATCTTAAATTAAAATCATTTGTCATCTTGGGGAAGGGTGGAAATATATTACTTGTACTACCCTTAAATTACTAGTTTCCTGGGTGGGCCACTCTCCCTCAACAATCAACATACATTCTTCATCATTCCTCCCCCACTTACACCCCATTAACCCAAGTGAGACACTACAATGAATATTCTCTCTGAGGGAACTGTATGGTTACTATTGGGAAACAGCGTTGTCATTTTCTTGTTTTCATGTTGTTAGTCTTCCTTTTAATATAAGACAAGTTTCGCAACGCTGGTTCGTCGAGGTTGCCAGTAGCTCCTTCTTACCCCAGCACACCACCTTCTGACATATCTGAAAGCGCAGTAAACTGATCTTACGATGATGGGGCAGTTGAAGTCTGAATCCCGGTTGGGTGTACTGAGAATAGGGGTTTGCAAAGCTTCCAAATATTAAAGGTGAAGGTCATACTTCTCCTTCGCTTCAACTTCGACACCCACAACAATCTTTGCATCTTCGAAATATTTTAAAGAAAGAAGAAAACTTCGATATATTATGAACAGATTTAATGTATCTCACTAATATGACATATTTCAACATATAATACATATAATAATTCTTTATAAAATCTCCAAAAGAGTATTTTAACCACAACGAATAATTAAATTACATAGACATCGAAAATATGGGGAAATTCAGATATTTGCATACAAAAATATTGTGTGCTTATTTCTCTCTCTCTCTAAGCCTTTCTCTTTACCTAGATGCACACAATGGATAATTTGAAAATTAAAAGTAGAGTTATATGATAACAACAAAAACCTTATCTTCAATTTCGACTTTATTTTGAATATTTCAAGCTTTACTTCGACTTCGTTTTGTCTTTAAAAAGTGACCTTCGCACACCCAAGTATGAGGATTTTTTCCCTAAAGAGTTTCCCACTCTCCTTCAATGTAAACGCGGGTGCATCTCCTCTAAACTCTAATTTCCTCACTCCTACCCCATCAGTGTAAATATGCAGATACCTCGAAAGGAAAGTAAGACGTTGTGTAAAAAAATGACAAATAAAATCGTCTTTTAAGACTCCAAAGCAACAAATATAAGTAACAACTATCTGTCTCCGAGTTAGTTTTTTTTTTACCTTGCTTGGAACAGAAAGGGGGTCACGTGACTATCTATTAAGTCTAAACCAATCACACAACATGTCCGCCTCATCAACGCGAGCTGTTCTGCTGAATTTCAACTCATCTCTACATCGTCCGTTCTGCCTGAGATCTTCGACAAGGGAGACTCAATCAAATCTCAAAACCATCCATCTCAAATCAATGCGCATGCGCTATAGAACTAAAAGCAAAGCAGACAGCTTCGTTGGATGTTACAAGGAAATTTGAAATATCCCGGTAATATAAAGCGTGTGTATCGATACCACGACATTGCATTATAGTTTGATAATATCCATCGTGACAACAAGTATCTAAAATATATGTTTATCAAGTAGAAAATAAAATATAGTTATAATCGGCTGTTTTAAGTTTGCGTTGCAATGCATCATGGGTCAACATAAAGCGTGATGATTACTGCGCCACTCAAGCAGATTCTGACCTCTATTCTCTACGAACGTGTTGATCAAGCTTTGTGTCAGTAATTTTGGAGCTGTAAGAACGGTTTGACCCAGACAAGTTGTGAGCTATGGGACCTTGCCCGCCTCCCACTCCCATGACTGCAAGGTGCAGCTGTGGTACGAGAGTGAACATGCAACACAAAGACTGTCTTCACTCTGTTCCACTTGTTGGACCGCATGAACATGTTCATATAGGCTATCCACCATAGGAGTGATGGTAACTGAAAGCTAGGAGAAGCTATTCAGATCTACTCTCATGCGCCAAACCATTATGATTTATAAGACTATATGTTGAGCTATTGTCACTTTTGGAAGTCAAAACTTTCACAGCTAACAATTTGTTTTTAATCGTTTTTTTCTTAAGGTGATTGGCCCTTTTCATTTGGAGTGAAACTGCAGAGCCATGGTAATAAACGGTTATCTTCAAGAATTTTTATTGTTTTGCAATTTTCTTTTCGGAAACGGTTTGTTCAATAATAGAAATATGTTGATTAGTCCATACTTTTTCAATAGAAAACTACCGGCTGCATAACAAAAAATAAACAAATGTAACACCTAATAAACATTGATACATTATCTAGAAGAGGTGTTAAAAATATCACTATAAACATTTTACTCGTTCTCGATAAAACTGATCCAAACGTATAATTTTTCCTGCAAACCTGTCCGGTAGCTAGCACCATCTACAGTTTACGTGATCTATTTTTGTTGGCGTGGAAGGATACATTGGTCGGTTGTGAAGCCACGCCATGCCTTTCACCCTCCCGCCCACCATCCCACAAAATAGGTTTTAGACTTGCATTCGACAGGGCCCCAAGGGCCTTAAGCGTAAAAATCCTTAAATATTTGACGTAAATAATAGCAATCCATAACAACCCTGCTATTTTAGAAAGTGTGCTAGATATATTAATGATATCTAGACATTCTAATAAAACACAATAGTGAGCGTTAAACGTGATATTATTTAATCATTTTAATAAACTACAGTAATATACGATTTCCAGATAGCTACGATTGTGTTGTTTGGAGAGAAAAATATCTAACAAGGTAAATTTAGCATAAAAAATAAAAAGTGTTTAATATATTCTCGTGTGTATTTATGTAATTATCATTAAACATATTTCAAGTATTTTTATTACAAACAAATAAGTTTTGTTTACTAAGTAGCTCAGTCCTCAAATCAGCTTTGTAGCATTTTCTAAGAATGATGGCTCTCATCAATTTGCAGAGCATAATGTTCTGTGGAATCACAAACATTTCTGCGAGTGTGTGAATGAAAAAGGAGAGAGAGATATATATAGATGATATGTACACGCACGCCAACAGCATTGCGTGTCACGCACCTCCATACGCGACGGGTGTTTACAGCCAGCCCACGCAACGCCCTTGGTCTCGGTGCAAGAATGACACAAGCGTTGCCCGGTATGTGAACAGGTGTGTCCTTGATTACACCACCGTACCGCGAGTGGGAGCTCAACATAACTGGCTGAATGATCGGGAACTAGGTGTTTATTTTTAACAGTGGGGTCAGGTTCTCAATATACGTAAACAACCAGACGTGAGTAGGCCCAGAATATAATAGTTTATGGACTACTTTCCTCTGTGCAAGCTTGGGGACATTTAGAAATAACTGATGAACAGTAGACCTCTCTCCCTCCATGTTACTATCATTACTACAGTCCTATAATATATTCACGACCTTAGTTTAGTTGGATGACAGCTCAAAAAGTTACTAGAAATAATCCCTAATATATACCTACGCCAACAGCTGACATGTCACTTTGGATAACTGTAGTGAAAACGTATGTTAATGTATGAATTTGAGAGTTAACCACAGTAATTTAGGCCAATATTATTTATATGAAATTATTCCACTCGAAAAAAATTATTATTCTCACCACTTTCACAAAGTCAACAAACATAGGTCAAAATGTGACCGATGAATCTAAACTATGTGATTGAACGTGGCAGAAACAAGTCTTACATGAGCACCCGCAGTGGATATAAATATTGTATTCAGTAAATATTTCAAATACGATAAAATAATTATAAAATAATTTATTATATATAAAAAATTACAAGTATTTTCTATTTACAAGTAAAACGACGCTAATGAATCCTTTACAAGTGATGGCAACCCAAAACCTAAACATGTGATTTTTGAACTGTCATCCAGGTAAAACCTATCATGAACAGACTCTACTAGTATTTATGAACAGTAACTCGCTCCATGTTATTATCTTTACTAGTCTTACAATAGTTTCTGTGAACAGTAGACCTCCCCCAGTTATTATCGTTACTACAGTCTTACTAGTAGTTCTGTGAACAGTAACCTCACTCCCTCCATGATCTTATCGTTACTCAGTCCACTAGTAATTCTGTGGACAGTAGACCTCACTCCCTCATGTTATTATAGTTACTACAGTCTTACTGGTAGTTCTGTGAACAGTAGACCTCCCTTCCTCCATGTTATTATCGTTTTACAGTCTTACTAGTAGTTCTGTGAACAGTAGACCCGCTCCCGCCATGTTATTATCGTTATTACAGTCTTACTAGTAGTTTCTGTGAACAGTAGACCTCGCTCCCTCCATGTTATTATCGTTACTAAGTCTTACTAGTAGTTTGTGAACAGTAGACCTCCTCCCTCCATGTTATTATGTTACTACAGTCTTACTGTAGTTCTGTGAACAGTAGACCTCCTCCCTCCATGTTATTATCGTTACTACAGTCTTACTAGTAGTTCTGTGAACAGTAGACCTCGCTCCCTCCATGTTATTATTGTTACTACAGTCTTACTAGTAGTTCTGTGAACAGTAGACCTCGCTCCCTCCATGTTATTATCGTTACTACAGTCTTACTAGTAGTTACTGTGAACAGTAGACCTCACTCCCTCCATGTTATTATCGTTACTACAGTCTTACTAGTAGTTCTGTGAACAGTAGACCTCACTCCCTCCATGTTATTATCGTTACTACAGTCTTACTAGTAGTTCTGTGAACAGTAGACCTCCCTCCCTCCATGTATTATTGTTACTACAGTCTTACTAGTAGTTCTGTGAACAGTAGACAGTAGACCTCCTCCCTCCATGTTATTATCGTTACTACAGTCTTACTAGTAGTTCTGTGAACAGTAGACCTCCTCCCTCCATGTTATTATCGTTACTACAGTCCTTACTAGTAGTTCTGTGAACAGTAGACCTCGCTCCCTCCATGTTATTATCGTTACTACAGTCTTACTGGTAGTTCTGTGAACAGTAGACCTCCCCTCCCTATTATTATCGTTACTACAGTCTTACTAGTAGTTCTGTGAACAGTAGACCTCACTCCCTCCATGTTATTATCGTTACTACAGTCTTACTAGTAGTTCTGTGAACAGTAGACCTCCCTCCCTCCATGTTATTATCGTTACTACAGTCTTACTAGTAGTTCTGTGAACAGTAGACCTCCTCCCTCCATGTTATTATCGTTACTACAGTCTTACTAGTAGTTCTGTGAACAGTAGACCTCCCTCCATGTTATTATCGTTATACTACAGTCTTACTAGTAGTTCTGTGAACAGTAGACCTCCCTCCATGTTATTATCGTTACTACAGTCTTACTAGTAGTTCTGTGAACAGTAGACCTCCCTCCCTCCATGTATTATGTTACTTACAGTCTTACTAGTAGTTCTGTGAACAGTAGACCCTTCCTCCATGTTATTATCGTTATTACAGTCTTACTAGTAGTTTGTGAACAGTAGACCTCCCTCCCTCCATGCTATTATTGTTACTACAGTCTTACTAGTAGTTCTGTGAACAGTAGACCTTCCTCCATGTTATTATCGTTATTACAGTCTTACTAGTAGTTTCTGTGAACAGTAGACCTTCCCTCCATGTTATTATCGTTATTACAGTCTTACTAGTAGTTCTGTGAACAGTAGAACCTCGCTCCCTCTATGTTTTATCGTTATTACAGTCTTACTAGTAGTTCTGAGAACAATAGACCTCACTCCCTCCATGTTTTATCGTTATATACAGTCTTACTAGTAGTTCTGTGAAAGTAGACCTCACTCCCTCCATGTTATTATCGTTACTACAATCCTACTAGTAATTCTGTGGACAGTAGACCTCACTCCCTCCATGTTATTATAGTTACTACAGTCTTACTGGTAGTTCTGTGAACAGTAGACCTCCCTTCCTCCATGTTATTATCGTTATTACAGTCTTACTAGTAGTTCTGTGAACAGTAGAACTCGCTCCCTCTATGTTCTTATCGTTATTACAGTCTTACTAGTAGTTCTGAGAACAATAGACCTCACTCCCTCCATGTTCTTATCGTTACTACAGTCTTACTAGTAGTTCTGTGAACAGTAGACCTCACTCCCTCCATGTTATTATCGTTACTACAGTCTTACTAGTAGTTCTGTGAACAGTAGACCTCACTCCCTCCATGATATTATTGTTACTACAGTCTTACTGGTAGTTCTGTGAACAGTAGACCTCGCTCCCTCCATGTTATTATCGTTACTACAGTCTTACTGGTAGTTCTGTGAACAGTAGACCTCGCTCCCTCCATGTTATTATCGTTACTACAGTCTTACTAGTAGTTATGTGAACAGTAGACCTCCCTCCCTCCATGCTATTATTGTTACTACAGTCTTACTAGTAGTTCTGTGAACAGTAGACCTTCCTCCATGTTATTATCGTTATTACAGTCTTACTAGTAGTTCTGTGAACAGTAGACTTCCTCCATGTTATTATCGTTATTACAGTCTTACTAGTAGTTCTGTGAACAGTAGAACTCGCTCCCTCTATGTTTTTATCGTTATTACAGTCTTACTAGTAGTTCTGTGAAGAGTAGACCTCGCTCCCTCCATGCTATTATCGTTACTACAGTCTTACTAGTAGTTCTGTGAACAGTAGACCTCACTCCCTCCATGTTCTTATCGTTACTGTTTTTTTTGGCGCCTTAGCCATGCGGCCACCGAATCAGGCCTTACCTTTATTAATCTCAAGAATTTTCTTTAGATTTCAAGTTGAAATATCTCCTATAGTTTCTCCTAGAATTTGAAGTGAATATTTTTCCTTGGTGATCAAGTTAAAAAATAAAACAAATTAGCACCATAGTCACCCGCTTCTATATCAGCATGGTCTAAGGCGCTGGTCTCACAGTTAACTAGACTGCTGATGATGGTAAGATCGAGGTTCGAATCTTGGTCGGGTGTACTGAGGGTGGTTTTTTACAAAATGGATTTACACTTTCTCTTCGCGCAAATGTGGGTACACTTCCTCTAAATATATCTTCTCTAATCTTTAAACCTATTAGCGAAATTATTACATAAGCGTATAATTAGGACGGGTAGTAAGACACGGAGCTAGTTAAAACATAGTTAACAGTGTATTATATTAATATATAATGACCTTTAGGGGAAAATAACTATGGTACCACCGTGAGTCGAGCCTGGGACCCCCCAGGTTCGTAGCCAAGTGCACTGACCATTACACCATGGGGCCGAATCTAGCTGACTGATACTTACCTACATTCCCACCGTAGATAGAGTCTACTTGTGTGTCACGTCACATATTGCAACAAGCCTGCTTGTTTAACCGGGATCAGTTTGTGGCGGCAACATGTGGACTAACGAGCTGTCACTCTATGTTAACCTTCTGAGTCAACACGAGACTGGAATGTTTGTCTGGAACATTCTGCTCAAGAAGAGGCTGTGTCTACTCGCGAATCCTGACACAAGCTAAGAGCTACCAGTCCTTAGAGGAAAACCCTAGAACTCACTCAGAGATATCAACATAAGACCTTAGAGCAGCGGTTCTCAAACTGTGGTACGCATCTAAGACTTTTCAGGGAGTACGTGAGAATCTCTCAAAGGAAAATTGGGCAAAATATAAGATGTGGTGGGGAATTTTTCTAGGAGACTGAGGAAAATGTCCTCTTTTGATTACCTGATAAACTTTTCTCCCACTGTCGCCAAACTCTTTATAATGCCTTTCTCAATATCTTATATGAGAGTGGTTTTTTCACCAATGATGTACTTAAAATATAGGTACCACAATGGGCTAAATTTGGAGCCGGACTTTCGCTTGAAAGTTTCAACTGGGCAACTAGACATCAGAAAGCTGTGTCACTGAAAAACTTTGAGGATTTGTAATCTCTCATCTTCAGAATTAGGATTAAAAAAATTCCTTTGAAAATTTTGTGTTTGGGTTTAATTATTCTTTGTTATTTATTTTTGAACGAATTCCTGGAGAAAATTTATGAAACTTTTCTACAAACTTTTTACAGTAAAATTATGTTTTTTATTAGTTTTTTAACTGCTCATAGCTATTCTCAATAAGAGATTATGTTAAGGATATATAAGTAGGATTCTTTAAATATCTTTTCACATTTTAAATATTTTTGGTAAGGATATTTTTTCAAAATTTTAAAAATTACCTCAATAAACCTGTAATTCGGGGAAATTTTATTGTGGAGCTACATTAAACTTGTAGTCGTGAAAACGGGGAATATTATACGCACAAAAAAAATCTTGAGAACCAGTGCCTCAGAGAAAAAATCTTTTCATTCACTTAGAGAGACCAACATCAACTTTTTTTGAGGGGGGGGGGGGGGGGGGGGGAATCCTTACGCTCCTTCGAGTCACAAACCCTTAAAAGAAAATCCTTAAGCTCATTTAGAAATATAAATATCAACCCTTAGAGGAAACTCTTTTCACTCATTTAGAGCTACCAAACCTTAGAAAAAAATCCTTAAACTCGCTTAGAGCTACCAACAACAACCCTATATAAATTTATTATATTTCAAACTGACAAAACACGTCTATTTTTCAATTGTTTGTAAACAAAATCATTTATTGTATTGTTTTAGTGGTTAGAATCATTTGAGACAACTCAAATACTAATCGACAAAACCAATCGAAATCAGCCACAAGTTTGGTATTAAATGGTAATAATCTTTTTAGTTTTCTTAAGTATTAATGAGTGTAAATGGCCAAGATCGTTTAAGAAGTTTTCTTCAAACAATGATTTGAAAGACTGAAATTCAAATCCAGCGGGACCTAAAATTTAGGGCCGTGTTTCTTTAATCGAGATTAGGTCATCAGCCACTTCTTCGTCGTTCTGAACTGCTTGTTATTTCGTATACTGGGAGATTGGGTGACACTCGGCACTAGGCTGTAAATATGGCCCTTAATGGTAGAGAATCAGACGTAGTATGAGTGATTATGAGTTTACGCTATCCATCATGTAGAGATGGGCAAACTAAGGCCCACGGGATAAATACGGTCCACCAATCCGGCTCGCGGTATAAATAATTTAAATGTGTCTCATTGTGAAGCAGGTTTTTAATATGTTTTTATAAAACCATTCCAAAATCAACATTTCCAACTTGGTAGATCATGCCCAAAAATATATGGAAATGTTTGGATCCTCATATTAATGTGAACAAGTCTTTTTAACCATGAAACTTAGGAGATTCATCTTAGAAACCGAATTACGGATGAGGTCTTCTCTCGCGAGTCACTCATCTTACACCCCATCATATAAATATTCGGAACAAACCTAAAAAACATGCAAAGCCACTAAGATATTTACGTGTTTTTTTTTTCATTCTTAATGTATTTAAACTTATTCGTGTCAGTCTATTTATTATGTGTGCTTATACCTTTTTTAATGCATAAAAGTCTTTGGACCACATATAGCTTAGATTTTATTTAATCATTTAGCCCTCCTGTAAGTAAGTTAGCATATCCCTGCACTAATGTTAAACGCCTGCCAAAACAATTGAACAAAACAAGTGCAGTGGTACTGCTTTAACACGTTCGCCCCTCCCTGAAGTATCTTATCCCTGTATTGCACCAAGTTGGCCGCGCGGCCTCGCTGGCTCGGTAGACACTTTTCGCCTGCCTCACAATCCCTTCCTTCATACAATCGACGAGCCAGTGTTGTATTGATACGTGCCACAAGCACTGTTTACTCAACATTTTTATGACGACTTAGATAAACAAAGGAGTAAGTTTGTGTGCACATAAGAGTACCGAAATTATACTCCATAAAGATATGATTACAAAATTCACACTATGAATTTCGTTAGTTTTTACAAAGACTAGCTTCACAAAACTAGAAGAATAAATAATTTTAAGAAATGATTTGGTCAAATAATCCAGTTTTTCATTATTTTATGTTTAGTTGGTATTTCAAGTTAACTATAGTATCATCGTAAAATGTGTTCGGGACTTCAAAATAAAATAAAAATGGAAATAATTGAATAATTACCTCGTTTTGACTATACAGAATAAAACGTGTGTTACCACCAACATTTATAGCAAGAATCCCATAAATTGGTCAAATTTTTCTGAGGATACGTAATTTTGAAATCCCGGACGCCTTTTCCCAAGATGCTGTATATTTTTTGTAAATATTATTATTTATTTTTTTAAACGAAGCTTAAAATTTTCAGAGCTCAGCCACCATTCAATCATTTTGTTACTAATACATTATTTTCTATTTTTTACGTGTTATTCGTCATTAATTTGGATTAGATCTTAAAAACAAGAAACACACATTAGTACGATTTAATAAGATTTATTAGTTTACGTTTAAATATATCATCCTAGTGTTTAAGGTAATGAAATAAGAAACAAAACATTTTCTTGGAAAATTATAGTTTGCTTATGTTCTTCTAATTGTTTTTGATCGTGTTTTACAAGTATTTAAAACTGCGCGTTCATGTTGAAACTCTTTTGCCCGGCAGTCTGTGGTCCGACACGTTTTGAATCTGGCGCCACTAGTTCGAGGAGCGGCCACCAGGACGGTGCTACTGGCAGACAAAGGTGCCAACGTTGTTTATATCTGCAGCCAAGGGTTATACATTTTTGTCGTGGCTTACATTCTGGCTATATTTTAGCTCTTAATTATATTTTTCAAGAGACCAAGAGCTGAGAAAGGTGGTGTATTATTTCATATTTTAAGCTTTATTCCATCTTATAATGACAAAGCAATAAGTATGTCGAGTGATATGGCAATCTAAGAGGACAAGGGCACCCATGTGGGTTTTACAAATAGGGGGTGGCCACACCCCCCTCCTCGAGAGACAATTTCAGGATTTTAATCTTGGGGGAGGGAATTTGTATAGCCTCTGAACATAATTCTAAGCTAATTACATGAGTTTCAAAAGCCAATTTTCGCAACAATAAAAAAAAGTTTCTCGAAGATTAATAAACAATAAAATTTAGTTGTAACTGAACCCATTGAAAAGAAACATATTTTTTACAAGTTTATTGAACAGAACAAAATAAAAAGAAAGCTGTTGAAGAGGGAATGGAAGGAAATATACATTTCATCATTTTCATCTTTGTCAACTCTTATATTGATGATTCAAAATTGTTAATAGCAAATTGCAGCCAAATCTCAAATACACAATTTTATGTTTTTATAATTTTTTAAAAATATTTCAGAGTGATAAGGAGGGGCTGAAGCCCCCCTTATTACCCATTTATAGGCGCCCATGCTAGAGGATAGGCATAAAATGTTCTCAGATGTCAACCTCTGTGGTCCGGTACTTGTCAGGTCCCAAGGGCGCTGGACTAAAGAGTTTCAACTGTATAGTAAGTTTTTATAAACCATGACACCAAAAAATAAGTTTGTATATTATAAAAGGTTCTTCCTTAGAAAATTGGACTGTGCCAACAAAATTCCTCTAGTGAGTTATCGCTAGTACACGCAAGATCCAATCAACACCCTTCCCTCGCGCACGGATTGATCCGGAACATTATAGAGCTATTACCGGGGCAGGTTTCGTTTACAAGGTCGGACGAAACGCTCACCTAGCGACCATTAATCTTCCAGCGCCTCTTTCTAAGCGGAGGAAACAAAACAAAATACAATTACCGAGATTTTTTAACAAGAAACAATACCTCAAGGGGGTGAAGACACGTCTTCATCAAGAGCTGGATGGTTAATATGTTTCTTACTCCTGACTATAGAGGGCAGGATTTAATACCTCAAGGGGGTAAAGACACGTCTTTGTCAAGAATAGGATGGATAGTGTGTCTGACTCTTGCTTGACTACAAAGATCAGAGTTCAACCACAGCCGGGTACAACGAGGCTGTGGAATCTATATTATTCACTTACCAGGTAAACTCCACGGAATTTATTTATCCTTTATTTCATTTCCACGTCTCTTAAATAAGCCATTATTAAGCTTTTTGCTATAAGGTATCACTAAAAAATATGTTAACGTGTGAATATCCAATCTCATCGAAATGTTATAAGATTACGTTCGAGCCAAGAATCTCGCCAAAATGTGGTTATCTGCAATATTCACTTGACAACGAGTGAATTCACAAAAATACGAGTGACGCGTCGATCCGTGGAACCACCGATAAGGGTAAGGGGTGTTTTGGTTCAGAAAAAAAAATGAACCCCTTGAAAATAAGTCCAGTGCCTCAGGCTGTCCACCCCTGGCGTAGGTAAAGACGTTAAAATGTTAAGCTGACGGAAACAGTAAGGTGCTATTCATTTGTTTTTTATGATCACCTTCTAGAAAATTTAGATTTAACGGCTCCTCACTGGTCTGACCTAAAAAAAAATGAAGCTATAAATAAGTAAAAATAAATAAAAAGATTATAAGAGAAGACAGCCGTGACCGTGAATTAAAGGTACCCACTTTGACAGTATTTATCGAATTATCCGTTTTACTTTTATATAAACGGAGAAAATAAGTTTGTGTGTGGGGAATGGGGGAGTGGTATCCCTGTAATGAGGACTTTTGTATATCTAGTTTCATCAACAACCGTACAACCGTCAGATTCACGACCTCGCATCTTCAGCTCTTTAACTTATGAACTAATAAAAGGAACTAGACCAGACCTAGGGCAAATATAAGCGTCCCCCCCTTCCCGATTTCCCCCCACACACATACACAATCAAGATTACACCGCAAATATGAATGATGGTCCCGAAAATTGTCGTAAATATTAAATAATTTTTTTAAATTTTAATTTGTCTAACTTGAATGGTTAGTCCATCTAGACACCATTAATTTAAGATGAAATTGGTTCCATTGGCCTCATATCAACTAGATTAAGGGTGCTATTAATTTTTAAAAGAATCAGTGGCTATAATTTCACCCGTTCAATAATTTACATTGAACATTGATCTACACTTAACTAAATTGTCAAACTTAAAAAGAAGTGTAAGAAGTGTATTAAGGTCTAAGCCACTAATAGACTTTCATTTTAAACACTTAAAAACAATAGTACTAATTATTTAGTTTTACCCGCCTCGGTGGCGTAGTTAGCTAACGCGCTGGTTTCGTGTTGAGCTAGACTGCCGAGGTTGGGGAGATCTAGGTTCGAATCTCGGTCGGGTGAACTGGGGGTGGTTTTTCCTAAGTGGTTTTCCACTCTCCCTCCATGCAAGTGTGGGTTTACTTCCTCTATATTCAACTTTCCACATTCCTAACCCTTAAGTGTAATTATTACTTAAGCGTATAGCCCGAACGGGTAGTAAGACGTGGTGCTAAATAAATAAAAATGGTTCAATATATTGTTCAGTGCCTAAAGATCTTAAACACCATCGCATGGGTCTGTGCCGGTGTCTCCTACAACCGCGATCAGCCTTCCCATCCATTCGGCCTGGTGAATAACCAGCTGAGCTGTCCCCGACTGTAATTCCATGTGTGCGACCTAATTCTAGACATAACATCATTGACACCGCTCGTTAAAACACTTGCGGTTTCAAGATGTTCGTCTGACTCGATATCTCTGTGAGTGATATGACGACTTGAAGATGGTGATGTAAACATCCTTAACTCTCGACACATGGGCTATTCCTTGTATCAGAAACT
Organism: Timema podura; assembly: GCA_033556935.1. NCBI lineage: Eukaryota > Metazoa > Arthropoda > Insecta > Phasmatodea > Timematidae > Timema > Timema podura. Next base: position 68,965,998 of record JAVRXN010000011.1, on the reverse strand, counting down.
GTCGTTGTATGTATTTATCAAAAACACATCCAAATAACCCCTCTAGACCAATACTTATACAATTTGGTAGCGCAAAAAGTAATCTACAATTCTCAATGGCTGTGTTTCTTACAGCTCCCAAGTACAACCTAGTGAACCTCAAAAGGTGAACCAAGTGAACCTCACAAGCACAACCTAGTGAACCTCACAAGTACAACCTAGTGAACCATCCAAGTACAACCTAGTAAACCTCCCAAGTACAACCTAGTGAACCTTCCAAGTACAACCTAGTGAACCTTCCAAGTACAACCTGATAAACCTCCCAAGTACAAATCAGTTACTCTCATGATTATTATTTTATTATCCCTTTCAGCGCCAAAATGGTCTATTACCAGCTGCGGTTTGCGGCCGCACGGCGCCTTCTTGCGTTACCTCCAGAACACAATTATTCCTTCCAGCTCATTCTCTCTCTCTCTCTCTTTCTCTGGCCGTACCTATGCCATAAATATTAGAGGGCACTCACTGCTTCAAGTCTAGGGGGCACTGGGTTGATCCAAAGTGGGGGCTACTATACTCCATTCACGGTAGGAATTACTCTCTGAAAGGTCTTTTTTCCTACCAATATCCTACTATATAATAGCTTTCTGGTAGGGAAAAAGGCCTTTCAGAAAACAACTCCTACGATGAACAGACTTTATATTCTATTATTGTATCCAGGCAATCACTACGCTTGTGGTGTTAATATTGATCACTTACTACTGAGTGCGATGTAATGGGTTGAGTCAGGAAGTCATCAACTGATATATAGCAGTGGCATTTTAATTGCACCTTAAATAACCAAATAAAATCCAAATAAATTATTATCCACCTTGCTTTCAAATAACATAACAAGTAATTCCTTGCCTCCAAGCTGCAAGTAATTCCCTGCCTCCAAGCTACAATCCATTCCTTGTCTCCAAGCTACAAGTTATTCCGTCTCCAAGTTTCAAGTAATTCACGACCTCCAAGTTACAGGAAATTTTCTGCCTCCAATCTATCTACAAGCAGTGCCCTGCTTCCAAACTGCAAGTAATTCCCTGCCTCCAAGTTTCAAATAATTAATTCCTTGCCTCCAAGTTATAATATAAAACGTTATTTACGTAAATTATAGCATGATAGAAACTAAAATTTCTTTTAAAACAAGAAAATTCATCCTAAAACTTGATATTGCACATAAACACCGCTATAATTTTATTTAGTGAACTTAAAAATGTAAGTGTGGTAGTTATGACTTAGAACGTGAAACTAGTTTCTTTGCTTTCAAATTGGATTTTGGTGAAAATACGGTTCACGAAAAGTAGGTGTCTTTAGCGGTTACTCGTTTGTCGGCGTTTTAACCATAACTTTAAGCTAATGGCGTTCCAGTTGGTTTTAGAGGCGTTTTGACCCGGAACTATTTCTTATCTTATCGGATAAGTCGGGCTAAAATGGGTCAATTTGATTGGATAAAACTCTATAAATAGCTCTGTACTGTGAAAGGTCAAGGAACAGTTTTGTTGTGATAATTGGACCTACAGTTGAGGGCAGTCAGAGTTTAATGAAGGCTTGAAAACTCGCCAATGTTTAAGCCATTCGTAAAACCGACATAATCAAGGATAATATATAGTCTATATTGTGACGTCATCCAATACCCACCCCAACCCCATTTGACCTGAAATGTTTATCATTTGTATTCTGAAAGACTGATTGACTCCAGAAGCTAGACTATAAAATATACGACCCTAAGTCTTATCCACCAGGCCCAAATTTGAATTTAGATAGGGTTCATAAGGGGTATTTTGCCCAAATTGTGGTTTTTCACATATTATCTCAAGGCAAATGCTGGTGTGGTGGTCCCATGGGTTCTTAATACACAAAAGGGTCCTTCAGAATCTTAACCATGGTCCAGGGATGCCTTGGCTGAATTGTGAATTTCTATCTCCAATTGCTAGAGGCAAATGAGACCTCAACTTGCGAAGCTGTATATGCTATTATTATTATTATTATTGTGTGTTCTGTCTTACGACAGGTCCATTCCTTTTGTCGGTGAACTTGGACCGCCAATGTACCCTGTCCTCTGCCTCCTCTTTTTGCTCCAGAATTTTCTTCTACAAGTCATTCAATATTTTAATCCTCCTCCTTCCTAAGCTCCTCTTTCCCTCAACCTTTCCTTCTATGACGTCGTGCAGAAGACAGTTCCTCCTAAGGATGTGGCTGATCCAGTTTGCTTTGTACCGAAGAATCACATCCAACATGTTTCTCTTCTCACCCACTCTTCTTAGGACTTCTTCATTTGTCCCCCTGTCTGTCCACCTGATCTTCTAAAGTCTTCTCCAGCATCACATTTCAAAGCTCTCCAAGTATTTCTTTTCCCTATTCCAAAGAGTCCAAGTTTCTGCTCCATACAGTGTGATGCTCCGAATGTAACATTCCATCAGTTTCTTCATCAGTTCCAAACTTAACTTCCTGGTCAGTAGTAACCTCTTCTTGTTGAAAGCTTCCTTGTCCATGGTGATCCTAGGCCTAATTTCCTTGGTGCAGAAGGCATCCTTTGTCAGCATGTGTGTATGTATAGATTAAAGAAGATATGCCATACGCCATCTTTTCTTTTTATAACAATAATTTGACAAATTAGCTAAAAAGAAACTATCCAACATAATATTATTATATATATATATAATATATAATATATAATATATAATATTATGTATTATTAAAGATTAGCTAAAACCAAACTGACCATTTGGTAAAAATTTTCAAGCCTTAGTTACATTTTCAATTAAGAATAGTTAAGAAAATATTATTCAATTGTAAATTGAATAGAATAAATGGTATAGTTGAAAATAAATAGGTAATAGGTGTACAGTAAATAAAATGGTCATAACATTTTACGTTAAATTAAAAGGTAATTAATTAATTATATATATGAAATTATTGTCAAGACAAATTAAATTATAAATTAAAAAATTGTGAAATTTACAACTCTGATTTAAACAGTTAGAAACAACATTAAATACATGTTAAAAAAATACAAACAAAAAATATATTGAGCTGTAAATTTGCACAATAATCACAAAGGTCTGATCCACGACCAGATGTGAAGTAACTTCCGGAATTTAAATCGGATTTATTACTTTGAAATACATGGTTATCTTGCTCAGTTCATTCAAAAGCTTAGTTTAAAAAAAAATGACATACATTCATTGAGGCGACATATTTAAAATCACAATGAAGCACACTCATGCAACTTGGACAGTATTATTTTACAAACAGTAACAGTCCGATTTACATAGGAAGGAACTTTTTTTGACAGCTATAAAAGTTACCAAAACCATTTTCATACGTCAAGTCATGTGATCTGCAGCTGTCACTTTTCATAAATAATATCAATAACTATGAATTAACACGATTAATAAAGTAAAATTTTAACTATTTGACAGCAAAAAAAGTTTGTATTTCTAAAAGTGTCTTCTTCCCAAATTTCTACTAAAGTTTAATTTTCTGGTTTGTGTTTCTTATTAAGTCCTTGTTTTTAACACCAATATCCCAGCTCCCCTACCACACTTCCCGCGCAAGTCGAAAATGTTTATTGATGGTTTGGCTGAGGACCTCCCTTATACGGCGCTAACACGCGATCCCCCTCCCCCCCCCCCGCCATAGAGCATAGTGAATGAAGAGTCATGACCCGCATGGAGATCGGGATCCAGACAGGAGACCCACATGGCACGAAGACTCAACTAGGGCACTGGCGCAAGTCTAAGCCCTTCCTTCCCAGCGCTCACAGCTGAAACAACCGCCACGCTAGAATAAATCGTCGTTTATTAAAAGAGGATTGGCATTTCCGAAAATTGTTAATTGGTCTCCATCCCCCCCCCCATCACAAGGACTAAGGTCACACGAAAGCTTTTTCCCGCTGCGTTTTTTTAGCACCTGCTTAAACTACCCGCCACGCTTAAGTATAAATTCATAATGGTTTAATTAATAAAGGGGAAAGTGGCATTTCGAAAGTGAAACCATTTGACATCCCCCATTCACCCGACCATCACCTCGATCTCCCCTGGCCCACGAAGCTTTTCCCTGCGTTAGTGGTAGTGTGACAAGAATGTACTGTGAACGAAATAATATTTATTTTATAGAAATAGAGTGGGGAGAAAAAAGTGCATCACATCTCACCAAAGAGCACACATGAAATAATATACACCATATTACAGAAATATATTATTATGTTTATGCATTCCAACTCTCCATTTCCCAAAGCTCAATTTTAAAAAAAACATATATTTGCCTATAACTCGGAAAATATTGATTTTATAAAATATTATTTGAAATAAAAGTTTTATACACTTAAGAGTACTACAGCTTTTCAATGATAAGTTACTTCGTATCTCAAAGAGTTGCGGAGATAGGATAGAAATTTTAAATTTCCACTAATGTAAGGTATCCTAGACGTTATTTTCATGGGAAAATGAAATGAGCATTTTGTTTATAATGTTAAACAATGCCATTATACGAATTTTAATCAAAATTCAAAATAATTTAAGCCGATTTTGATAAAACCGTTATTTTCTCTTTTCAATCTTAAATAAACTACCCTTACTTACGGTTGTAGCCGCATATAAATATTATATTTTTTAAATTTAAAGATTACACCTGGGCAGAGGAATGGATTCCTGGATAGCTCAGTGGTAAAAGCATTGGTGTACTAATCCAAAAGTCTCAGGTCCGATTCCCGTGTTCAGGTGTCATTTTTAAATTTAAAAAATACACAACTTTTGTTTAGTTTGAATCGTATAATTCAGAACATTATTTTTTGAAATATCAATCTATTTGATTTAGAGTACAGATCGTTTATCAAACGCAATACTTTATTTATTGTTTTCTGATTAATTTGTATGAATCATCACTCAACTAAACTATTAACGATGTTCAATCCATAACGTGTGTGTGTGTATTCTTCAATAAACGCAACTAGACCAATCACCATAACTAACAATAACGGGCACGAGTTTATCCACTCGACCATGTGTGATTCATATTTTTGATTGGTTCAATTTAGTCCAGAAACATAATATGGACCTAGAGACGTGAAGAATACCCCCTAAGAATGCTGATTCACTCCAGCCATTCCCACAGAAATGTGTCCTGTCAGTTTACAACAAGTGAGAAGAAAACTAGAAGGTCCTCCTCAGTGTTGCCGCCGCCTTGGTGTGAAATGTGAAATAACACAGAGATTTATTCTAAAATACAGACCTTCTTCTTGGTCCTTTTGTTGGGAGTCTCCTTTTACTACCAGGGATGAACAAAACACACACATAGAAAGAGAAGGCTTTTCTTAAGTCAACAACAAAAAACATCAGCTTGTGTATGGTAATAATAAAAAAATACCCGCTTCGGTGGCCGTATGGTCTAACGCGCTACTTTCGTGTTGAACTAGACTGCCGAAGACAGGTAGATCGAACGGGTGCACTGAGGGAGGGTTTTTTTCCTTAATAGTTTTTTCACTCTCCCTCCACACAAGTGCGGGCGAATTTCCTTTAAATTAAGCCTTCCTAATACCTAAACCATTAGTGTAATTAGTACATAAGCGTATAACCCGAACGGTTAGTAAGACGTGGTGCTAAAAAAATTAAGAAAAACACATCCACAGAGAAAGAGAAGGCTTTTCTTAAGTCAACAACAAAAACATCAGTTTCTGTCTAGTAATAATGAAAAAAAGACCCGCTTCGGTGGCCGCATGGTCTAAGGCTGGGGTTGGTAATCTTTTTGGACCTTGATCGACTTACAAACCTATCAAAGGTCCACGATCATCCCTCATTTTGTTTTTTTCTTTCGTTTTTACATCTTATATTTATAACTTAAAATAAACCTTCCTCAAATGCGTATGTTTCTACCCTTGGAGGAAAAAATCCAGAATAAATAAGATGTATATTTTTATACAAGCCTATTATTTGAAAGTATTAGTGTATTTAAGAATCTAGTCGACTCAAAGATTAACTTCTAATGACGATGTTTTCTTACGAGATCGACCAGTTGATCGTAATCGACTAGTTGCCAACCCCTGGTCTAAGGTGTCACTCTCGCAAAATACTAGAATTAGATGACAGGGATGTCGGGGTTCGAATCCCGGTCGGATGTACTGAGGGTGGCTTTTCCTAAATGGCTTTACACTATCACTCTACAGAAATGTGGGTACATTTAACACTTCCTTATCCTTAACACATTGCGTAGTTAGTACATATGCATATAACTTGAACAGGAAGTAAAACCCGGTGCTAAAATAAAAAATATATATAATATTTTGAAGATCAACTTTTTTATGAAGACATTACACTAATGCCCGATTAGCGAATGAACTTGTTAAGTTTTACTCTCATTCATATAATAAGTTATTAATGATTTAATAACTAACCATTTAATAAACTTGTTTAAAATAAGCAGGTGCTATGTTTTCAAAAATTTTCAATATCTTTTCTGAGGTACGAACATTTTTTTTAAAGATTGGGTACAAAGAAAATGCTTGCAAACCGTGTGTTTATAGCATATATATAATATATTAGTAATTACTTTAAAATAATGAGTAGGAACCCATTTAGGTAAAGTCAGCCTCAGTACGCCCAACCAGTATTCAAACCCCAAACCTTCCTGTCATCGGCCAATCATACTAAATGAGCTTTATATTTAGACAGCAAGCCATTAAGGCAAGTATAATCAATGTGAATGGCTATTTCTTCATCTATATTAATAAAATCAACCTTTTGTCTGTATGTCATGACAAATAGCACAATATATACCGCATGTATAGGTTTGAAATTTAAAAATATAAGCTCTTTTCACAAACATGTGACCCTCAAAGCAGGAATTTAAATTTTTTATTAGTTTTTAAATGTATTAAAAACTGGGTAAATAAAAACGTTTCCCAGGGTAGCCACGCAGTGCATTGCATGGCTACCCCGGTAAACGCAGCACACTTCTGCTAGTATATAATATATTGAAATTATAATGACTTGAAGTAACTTTTTTTTATCACCGCGTCTTACTATCCGTTCGGGTTTTACGCTTATGTACTAATAATTAAGGAATGGTTTTAGGGATTGACGTTATATTTATAGGAAGTATAGTCGCATTTGCGTGGAGGGAGAGTGGAAAACCATTTTGGAAAAACCACCCTCAATACATCCGACCGCGATTCGAACCTCGATCTCCCCATCGCCGGCAGTCTAGTCTACTGCAAGAGTAGCGCGTTAGACTACGTGACCGCCGAAGCGGGTCACTTGAAGTAATCGTCTGTACTGTTCGGTCAAATGGAAAATCCGAGCTAATAAAAAGTTAAGAAACTTCAACATTAAAATGGAGTTATTATCTGTACAGCAGTATAAAGTCACAAAATTATTTAATGACAAAAATAATTAATGCTTGTACGAGTTTTGGACGGAGTACTATAAATGTGTACCATTTTCAACTGAAGAACTTTTGCTGAGAGCTAGAAAAGCTACTAGATCTATTTCCGCGTATCCATGCTTCAAGTCATTTGATATGCAACTGTCACATTTAATAAGTAGCATATATATCAATAAAATAACACTAATAATATGTAATATGTATCAATATTGACCGAAAATAAATATATATTATTATTTGTTAAAATGTTTCTCACATAAATAACCTACTGTAGCTCTCTAGTATAATGTTGATTTGAAACAGTAAATAATAATAATATTAGCACCGCGTCTTACTACCGTTCGGGTTATACGCTTAAGTATTAATTACGCTATGGGTTAGGATTTGGAAGATTGAATATAGAGGAAGAGAATCCGCATTGCGTGGAGGGAGAGTGGAAAACCATTTAGGAAAAACCACTCCCAGTTCATCCGACCGAGATTCGAACCTCGATCTCCCCGTCTCGGCGGTCGAGCTCAACACGACTACGCGTTAGTCAACTACGCCACCGAGGCGGGTTTGAAACAGTAAATCATACACATAATTATCTTTGTGATAAACTAAATGGGTACAGCCAAATAAACAGTATGTATGAAAAACTAAATAAATCCTAATCACCAATTTTTATAGTCAATGACATTAAATAAAATTAAAATTGTGTCCGTGATCCTGTACACTCTCACAACTCATAATTAATATGTTGTAATTTTTTTTTTGTTAAGTGTTGACATACGTAAACAATTCATTTTCTGTACACCCTGTAGCATCTGGATGCTCGAAACAACTCAACACACACACAAAAAAAAAGTTCTAAATCTGAGAATGAGGACTTATAAACATTTATTCAGCGTTAACTTTCCCTCTTCATATTTCTTTTATATCTCTCTCTTTCTCTTTCTTTCCCTGCCTTCACACCAAGAGATAATCTTGAACTAACAAAGAACGCCATCCTGAAAAGGAGCACGTGTAAGGGAAAAAGGACTCGACTGTCATTTTAAACGGTTCTATATTTCACCAACTGAGTGTCCTGAGAGAACAATGGCATAGAAACAGTTCAATACTCATTATAGATCTTGTGTTTATAGTCTGGTAATAATAATAGTAATGGCGTGACTGGTCTCCATCTATATGTCTGTTGAAAGTTTAGCCAGTACTAATGTACCGTTGCCCAGAGCACCAAATTTTATATTTCAAACCCCATAAAAAACCCAATTTTTTTTTTATGTTTAAATATGACAGATCTCTTCTAACCTAAATCTAAAGTGTATTGGATGGGTTAATTAAAAACATGGTTCACGCCAAAATAAAACCGAAAGATTCCAACAGGGCTCTCTTTCTTTACCTACCTTATATTTTGAGCTTTTTTTTTTGTATAGAAAATTTAACAACTCTATATTTCGATTTTTCTTTATATAAAGAAATGTGTGAAAATGTAACATTAGCTATTTTTCAACGAGCTTTTAGGCATATTTACGGAGCTATGACACTAGACTTTATGTAAAAGGGCTCTAGATTTAGCCTTCCTCTAATAAATACAGTAATTTATTTATAGGTTTACAACAGAAAATGTTAAGACATTTGAGAACTAGCAGCTAGCTTTCCACTTCACCTTGAGATAAATAGTTTCGTAGTTTTCTTTCCCCCTCTTTCTAATTGACATGACAAAGAGTTGTTGTAAGTGAAGGGTGAAAGGGCGTATAAGCTTATACAGAATAAAGTATTTCCAGAAAACGAAACAGGCCATTGTAATTTAAGCCGTGTGTCCTGACCGAGGAGGCCGACGTAAGTTATATTAAAAAGTCTGCGTGGGGTGTAAAGAGCAATCTTAACGCGGCCAACACGTACAGTCCGCTTACAATGAGTCCAAGACTGTTGAGGTCAACTGATAATACGATTATAATCTGTGTCACAGTTGTTATTTTCGCTAAGTTTTTTTTTGTAGAGTCGTCAGTAAGTCGGTCTATCCTTAGCTTAGTATAGTTGGCTAACGCGCTAGTCGTGTTGAGCTCGACCACCGAGGACGGGGAGATCGAGGTTTGAATCTCGGTCGGGTGAACTGGGGGTGGTTTTTCCTAAATGTGTTTCCACTCTCCCTCCACGCAAATGCGGGTTCACTTCCTTTAAATTCAACCCTCCCAATTCCTAATCCATTAGCGTAATTAGTACTTAGGCGTATAACCCGAACGGGTAGTAAGACGCGGTGCTAAATATTATTATTATTATTATTATTATTATTATTATTATTATTATTATTATTATACTTAGCTTAGTAACTGATATAATAGGAATGAGCTGTTTCATCAAGACGACTTAACTTGGGTATATAGCAAAATTATGTTTTCTTATTATTGTAGATGAAGTGGTTACATGGTCTAGAGTGTCGGGTTTGCAACATACTGGATTTCCTGTGAAGTAGAGGTGGAGGTTGGAATCTCGGCCTATTTGGCCTCATTGATTTGGACCATTTATGTTTGCATATCATGCAGGACATTCAATTTGCTCACCCTACATTTAGAACTTACAAAATAATTAATTAGCACGGTCAATGGCGTGTTGTGAAGTGCTTAAAGAGCTGGTCAAAACTGTACCAGTGATATTTCCTATCCAGCTCGGTCCCCATATGATCAATCATGCGGAGGCTCTGCTCTACATACCTCTCATGGGGATGTATGTCCGTTGATACCTGACCAGTGAGTGCCTAACTGAGTAACAATAATAATAATAATAATAATAATAATAATAATAATAATAATAATAATAATAATAATTACGGGTCTGGAATACGTCAATCTGTAGCTCAGTTACCCGCCTCGGTGGCGTAGTTGGCTAACGTGCTAGTCGTGTTGAGCTCGACCGCCGAGGACGGGGAGATCGAGGTTCGAATCTCGGTCGGGTGAACTGGGGGTGGTTTTCCTTAATGGTTTTCCACTCTCCCTCCACGCAAATGCGGGTTCACTTCCTCTATATTCAACCTCCCAATTCCTAATCCATTAGCGTAATTAGTACTTAAGCGTATAACCCGAATGGGTAGTAAGACGCAGTGCAAAAAAAAATGTAGCTCAGTTTGTGGAAACATTAGTCAGTGCTAATGTACCGTTGCCCAGGAGATGCCCGAATATACTAACTGTACATATTTTTCGTGGAGCCTTTTTATGTCCCGACGAGATTAGGGGATGACGATAGTGAATATGACGAGGGGGGCTAAACAAGAGCTTAGCCTAACTTAATCCTGACAGAATCTTCTAGAATTACATTGGGGCACTTAAAAAAAATTGAGTAATTCAACACACACTTTCTGAACTGACTAATTATATCAGCGTACGACTTATAACCTAACTTAAATATATAACAGACACGACATCAAGTCCCCAGTCGTTAATTCATCACTGTGAAAGGGGAAAACCTCATTTTACCAATGATAAATTTTTTCGGCCATGTCATGAATCCAACCCGGGACTCTTAGCTCAATACACAGACATGCTACCAAATGAGCTAAGGTTTCGGACTTTAGACATCTTGAAGAAGAGTTGAAAATAAACTACCATAGTAGATTATAGCTTATTTTTTAAAAGTCATTATAGAAACACTCCCATCATTAACTCATTGTTTGCATAGAAAACATGATAACTCCATGAAAGTTTAGTTAAATACTGAAAGTTTGAGGATTAATTTAAACTGTGCGGATGTTTACAAATCATAGATGCCTATTCACTTGCTTTGCCTTTTTGATATTCTTAAAAGGATTTAAATTAGTAAAAAAATCTCTTTGGCTATGTGATTAGTTTGTTGATGTTTAAGTTTTAAAATTACTGTACAACTTCTTTATGATGTAGCTTTATATTAATATGTAGCCCTCATTTGATTAATTGGACTATGAGGCTCTTATTACTTATTTTAAAGAAAACTATATTTTCCTTGCGTATCTTTATTTTGAAGACAGATAATGTTGAGGAATCGTTTGTACTGGTAGTTTGGACCATCGTAAACTGATCCATTACAGCCTCCAGGGTCATAAAATTCGTAGCCTCATGCACAAAAACTGCTAAACAAGCCGTGACCACATAAAAAACTGGAAAGAAAGGCTTGCTTTGAACACGTTCATTTGATTCTTGTTGGGGTGTAAAATGTGTGTGTGTATATATATATATATTATTTATATATTATATATATATACTATATATACACACCTTTTTGTCAATCCGGTTTTGAAATGAGTTTTTGCACGCGATTTTATGTGCCTCGGACTTTATACCTTAAGACACATTTTCATTTGAGCAAAAAATACACAAATATCAGTGCCAAAATTGGGGAAAAAAAAGATAGAAATGTATAAGACTTGGTAGACCAACAACAGTTAAAAAATAGCTGAGTTCGATGGCATGAAGAACATCATTTAATTTCTACTCACATGCTCTAGTATCATTGATGGCAAACAATGACTTGAAATATATCTAAGGAGCATGATAAGGATAGTGAATGTTTTTTTTTAAACTACACCATCATTTGCCTTGGAAAAATGGGCGTCACTAACAGTGGGGCAGTGGAGCAGTGGGGACATGTCCCCAATAATATGCTCAAATGGGACATCCAGTACTCTAAAAGAAACAGTGAATTGTTTTATTCGGAAAATTGAAAATCCCCCGTTTTGAGCTATCTCACGTACATAATAAATTCTACTATCATTATATTTGTGTTAATCATTTGGTATGAAATAATTTTTATTTTCTAATTTAAAGTGAATTCTTTTTAACCCTCCCCTCCTCCCATACAATAATAATTAAGGGCTAGCAACGCCTATGTGAACGAGAAAGAGAGAAAATAAAATCACAATTTCTAAAGAACACTCTTCAATAAGGCAAGTGACAAAATAACCCCGACTGAAACAAGTAATATTATTATTATCAGTTCCGTACATAGAAATATATTTGAAGGGATAGCCTACCTTCAGTGGCTGGTGGATAAGTCCCCCTACAGATATCAACAAAAGGATATTTAATCAGGGTTGCCACTATTTTCTTACTAGGCTACTAGCATTCTCTGTTTTCCATAAGGAATTCACACTTTACCAGGCAGCTTAGATTGAAGAAAAGAGTAGTAACATTTCATTTTCCATCAAACTAACTAAATGTGAAGTCATGTAACTTAAGTTGAAAATAGGGTAATTTAAGATTGGTTGGATCTTCCGTCACGTGAGAATCCTTATTTAAGGGGTAATAGACAAGTTTGAATCAGCGTGCTTAAGGCGATTGGCCCTTTTCATTTGGCATGGAAATGCAGAGCCGTGAGAACAAACGGTTATCTTCAAGAATTTTGATTGTTTTGCCATTTCCTTTTCGGAAACGGTTTGTTCAAGAATAGAAACATGTTGATTATGTTATATTTTTTTTATATACACGCCTCCTTTTAATTTTAACAGTGATCGATAAAATTGATATTTTTCAATGGAAAACTGCCGGCTTCATAACAAAAAATAAGAAAATGTATCAATTAATAAACATGATACATTACCTTAAAAGGGGTGTTGAAAATATAACATGAAAATTTCACTCGTTCTCGAGAAAACTGATATTTCCAAACGTATGATTTTTTTTCCGCAAGACCTGTCCGGTAGCTAGCGCCATCTACGCTTTTCGTGATCCATCTATTTTTTGTTGGCGTGGAAGGATACTTTGGTCGGTTGTGAACCATGCATGTGAACGCGCCTTTCTCCATCCCCCCCCATCCCACAAAATAGGTTTTAGACTTTCACTCTACAGGGTCAAGGGCCTTAACTCTTCAGTTCCCTTTTTTATTCATCCAAAGACCTACTATTTTAAGCTTTCAGTTAAATGCCCCAAATTAACAAATATGCCAGTACTTTTACTGAAATTTGGAAAATTCCCCACGTCGTTACGGTCCTCCAGGTGAGTGGAAACCTTGTAAATTATTCTTTATTACTGGTGTTGTAAGTGTTATGAATAATTCATAACACCTACAACACCAATAATAAGAGTTATTTATTATTATTTATATTATTGCACGCGTCTTACTACCCGTTCGGGTTATACGCACTTACGCTAAGTGTAATGGTAGGGTGATTGTGAGATGAAATGGAGGACCTACAGTTTTACGTGAATCCGAACCACGGTAGAGGCCTGGCATCTCACTTTCACAAGTTGTGATTAATACACATCTTGTCAGAGGTGAAGGAAGGGTTTGGCAATCAGATAAATTGTGCCGTGACCGAAGAAGAGTTATTTAAGCCACTAGCTGAGGCATTGAGGAGGAACACAAAACATCCTATATCAATAACAATTTAGATGAGTAAGGGAAGGGGATGAAACACCAAACACCATTTTATGTCCCTCTATATGATCCTGATCATGTGAATTATTAAGATCCGCCTGCCGAAATGCCGAATTAAATCTTCTTCAGAGATGGTGGACGTGTGGACTTGAATTATGCTGGTTTTATAGCTGTATTAAGGGTTGTGAGTGTGTGTGTGGGGGGCAGTGTCTCCTGAGTTGGCTCGGTCAGGAGCTGTTATCAATCTCAGCCTCCCCCACCCGTTTCAACCAACAATGTGACTCTCACCTCTGTTTGCTACCAGATAACTCACCCCACACCTCTACAACCACGCTCACAACGCAACACTTTCACGAGGAGGAAATAAAACACGTGCCATACATTATTATTATTATTATTATTATTATTATCACCGCGTCTTACTACCCGTTCGGGTTATACGCACTTATGCTAATGTGTGATGGTAGGGTGGTTGTGAGATGGGAGGACCTACAGTTTAACGTGGGATCCGAACCACGGTGGAGGCCTGGCATTCCACACATTCACCAGTTGTGATTAATACACGTCTCGTCAGAGGTGAAGGAAGGGTTTGGCAATCAGATAAAACTGTACTGGGACGAGGTTTTAACCCCTGACCCCGCCACAAAAGTCCGACACCTTACCCCTAGACCACCAGGTCACCTCCATCTTATACAATGAAACAAACGGAGTATGTTACACCCACAAATATTAATTTAAAACAGGGTTGCCACAATTAATACAAAAATTTACAGGTATCACAGAAGGTGCCCCAATATTTTCAAGATACTTTACTACAATTAAAGAGAAGGTTATAGTGGTCGTCATCTAAACGTCACTCAGACTCGAACTAGGAGCCTCGAGTCCTTCCTTGTGGAGGATCCGGCTCTATCAGTTCCTGTCCTCCTCGTGCAGCGGAAGTGAAGGGCTGCATCGTATCTTAGCAGCGAGCACAAGAGCGCGGTATCTCGCAACGGGCAGCGGAAACACCCACACTCTTATGATAACAGAGCAAGGCTGGGACTTTCTTTAAGCTTTACTTGGCTCCACATTTCAAGGTCCGTCTATAAAAGGCTCCTGTCACGGTAGCCATTTTGGTTTGTTATCTATAAATATTCCTTTAGCTATGATATTGACATACTTTTTTTACACCACATCTTACTACCCGTTTATTTATACAAATGGAGTAGGGTGAAGGTAGAATTTATAGGGAAATGTAGCCACATTTTCGTGGTGGAAGAGTGGTATTTTTTTTAAACCACCCTCAATAAACTCGACCGGGATTCAAACCCCGATATTTCCATCACCAGAAGTCCAATCTAATGTTATAGAGTAGCGCGTGTGCACATTATTTTTTTCAGCACCACGTCTTACCACCCGTTAGGGCTAATACGCTTATAAACTGATTATGCTAGTTGACTAGGGATGAGGAAGGTTGAATTTAGAGGAAGTGTACCCACAGCTGTGTGGAGAGAGTGGGAAACCATTTAGGGAAAAACTACCCTCAGTACACCCGACCACTATCGAACCCCGAACTTCCCGTCATCGGCTGTCAAGTCTATTGTGAGAGTAGCGCCTTAGACCATGCGGCCACCGATGGAGAATTGTAGATTGTTGAAAACATTAAATGACTAAAGGCAAGCATCTCTACGCTTTATATTCTTGCTAACAACAATGTATGTATATTACTATAGGTTTAGAGGCACATGACAAACAAATGTGGATTACTTGATTTGACCTTTTAAGTTCAAAGACCTTGGACATCTCATCGAGTCACGTGCACTCAGTGAACTATAATCTGTTAGTACTCTAAACTTTTAATCTTATTTAAATTAGGTTGATAATAAAACGTAGTCCACGTCTAAATCAAGGCTAGTGATAGTTCCCGTGATTGTGAGTTGACGTTAATAGAATAAAATCAATTATTGCGATGAACTAGCTTAGTCGCACCATGTTCGTAAAGGGCACCTTAGCAATTTTTAATCGAATTCAATCAACCGTTCCAACAGACTAGTTTAGTCTCGTCATGTTCATGTTGTCTTCTAGGACATGTTTAGTGGAATTTAATCGGTCATTCCAATGGAATAGTTTAGTCTTGTTAATGTCGTCCATACCATGGTTAATGGAATTTAATTACCTAATAGTTCAGATGGACTAGTTTAGTCTTACTTGTGATGGGCCAGAACACTTCTGCATTCAAGTTTGTGTGTGTGTGTTTGTGTGTGTGTGTGTGTGTGTGTGTGTGTGTGTGTGTGCTCGGTGATTTGAGCAATGAGCATGTAATGAGGTATTATATGTTTGCGCTGAAATTGTTGACATTGAGATACAGCGCTCGCAGCGACTGTCTGTACAAACACCTCCGCCAGTCACAGAGGGATAGACGACCTCTTGAACAAGACTTTATATCAGCGCACGATCTAGAAACCAACTTACCAAAAAAAGTACCATAAAAACCTTGGTTGAGTGTCAGCAGCTACTACCTGGGGCATATAATAGGGGTGTTACAAGGGTTTGTTGTGACCTTTTCAGTATTTTCCTTTTAATTCTCTACACTTGGTGGTAAATTAACGACCTAGAGTCTAGTTATGTTTTTTTATTCTTTTAATGTGGACCACGTTTAACTACCTGTCCTCGGTCAGGTGTATTAAGAGGTTTTTTAAAATTGTTTTCCACTATTCCACAACGCAAATGTGGTTACACTGCCTCTAAATATAACTTTCCCCATCCCTAAAACCACTAGCGCAATTAGTATATAAGCGTATAACGCAAATAGGTAGTAAGACGTGGTGCTAAAAAAACAAACAAAAACTACCTGTCTGATCCGTTTCAGTGGCCGAACGGCCTAAGGCGTAAGGCCTAAGACACTGACCTTCTGATGACGGGGATATCGGGGTTCGAGTCCCGGTTGGATCTAGTGAAGGTGGTTTTCTCCTCAGTGTTTTCCTACCCTCCTTCCACGCAAATGCCGGTAGATCACCTCTAAGATGCTTCCTTTCTAATCCCTAGCCCATTAGAATAGTTATAATATATGTGTATAGCCTAAACGCGGCGATAATAATAATAAAAAAACTTGTATGAGCTATCCACTACTGGAATAATAAAATTACAGTCCAATTTTCATAGGAAAGGCCTTTAACTAATACAAAGATAAATTTTTGCTATCAACAATGATACTATTTTATTAGTAACTATCAATAGTATCTATCAAAAGTGACAAATGTCACATGACTTTACATTGAACACGTGAAATTAGATCTAGTATATTCTCTGGCTTTCAGCCCTTCTTGTGAAAATTGGACTGTATGAAAGAGGTGGAATATCAGAGGAAACGTACCCGCATTTACGTAAAAGTAGAGTAGGAAATCATTTATGGAAAAAAATATCTTAGTACATCCGACCGGGATTTGAACTCCATCCTTCCTTATTAACGACTAACCAGATCAGACTAGAGTGATGGCCTAGTTCGTGGGCCCATAGATGCAGGTGCATGGTTTGTGTTTGACCTATCATTTAGTTAGGGTTTAACCCCCAATAGCCTGAACATGCATGCAATAGAAATAAATAAGGAAATATATCAAACAAAACTATTGCCCAGATAAATTTATCAACTAGAAGTAAGTTCAATTACACGGTGATAAATATTTTACACCCAGCCGGTATCAATCCAAAGACTCTTAGATAAATAATAATCAATAATACGCGTTACTAGCCTAGCCAAGTTATCAGCTGATAGCTGGGCTTGGAATCGAACCAAAATACATCTAATTATCAGTCATACCAACGAGTTACGAAAGAGAAAAATTTATAAAGGTTCGTTTCTAAAAAAATGATGATATATAGAACAATACAAATATCTCAAATCTTTATTTCTCGTGAAAAATGTTAGTGTATGCCCTCCTTCACTTACCACCTCAATTAACCTAAAAAAATTAAAATACTAATTGGAAGAATAATTCAAAGATAAAACTACTAAATAGACAAATAAAAAAAATATACGAGTTTGTGTATTTTTAAATATGGCTTAGTGGCTTAAATAGTTTTACTAATCGAGTGGCTTTTTATGAAATTAAACAGTTTAAATGCTCTTCAGAACGACACCAAATAACCCCTCGCGCGAAGCTGCACTGCAAACAAGTCAAGCTCGATTGAGGAGGTTCAGCACTTCACTTGGTAGGCACCCTGTACCAGAGCACACACACTGCATGGAGGGCTTCTAGCCATAAAAAATAAAACCTGTGTTGACTGTCAACAAGGCGACAACGAGGGATTCGCCAACTATTGTCCCTGCGACAATGTACTCTACAACATACCTCGACATATCACAACCTCGTTTGACTCTGCCCAAGGTTCGGTGAGATGAACGAGGGAGGGAGGGGGGGGGGGGGGGCGACGGAGCTGTTAACCACCGCATCAGATGTTTTTTAAAAGGAATCATTAAAAAAAATGGTGTCAAAAACAAATATCGTGAGCCGAGGTTAATCTTTTAGAAGGTACCCTCATGTTGGTTTTGACGAGTCGTTGCTGTGGAGTTGAACAAGTTGAAGGAAAACTTAAAAGACCCCCCAACGTCATAAGGGTTAGGACAGCTGATGGTCCCATTAATGGCCCATGGTGGCCAAAGTGATGGACAAATATTTGGATTTTTATTGAAACTTTTTTTCTGTTGCCACGTCTCACTACTAGTTCGGGCTAGCATTATATATATATAATACGCAGATAAAAAGGTAGAATATAGAGGAAATACACCAGCATTTGAGAAGAAGGGAAAATCATTTAAGAACCATCAATATACCTGGCCGGTAGTCAAACCCCGACCTCCCTATCACCACAAAACCAGACCATTTGGATAGACACTTATTCTGCATGCCCACCCACCTATACAAGTTATTTCAAAATAGAAAAAAAATGTTTTTTTTAACGTATTATTAATTGCTTTTGCATAAGCTAATACTTTATTTGAACCCAAATTTGTCTCCTAGTAGCCAAAACTGGTGCTGCGCCCTCCGTTTCTCCATGGGTACTTCCAGGATGAATGTGGGGGCAGGGGGGAGTTTGTTTCACCTTTATAGTTGGTCCCTCCCTCCCCCTTTCACCACTTGTAAACTTGTAAGTGAAGTGAATTGCGACAGGTTTATAATTATATGAGAGCAATTAGGTCGTGGAACTCAACTTGTAATGCCACATTCAAATGAGAATGGAACTTAAAATCATTAAAATCGAGTTATAAAAATGTATGTACACATGACCGACTCAGATTAAGATTGAGGTCTCAGCCTGTAAGAATCACTTAAAATTAAGGCCCCACCTTGCAAAATTAACAGAAAATTAAGGTCTCAGTTTGTGAAAATAACAGAAAATTAAGGTCCCATCCTGAAAAAATAGCAGAAAATTAACGCCCCAGTTTGTAAGAATAGGAGAAAATTAATGCCCTTGCTTGCAAAAATCACAAAAATTAATGTCTACAAATGGAAATAATTTTAGCTTGCGAAAAATCACACAAAGTCGAGATCCCAAATTGCAAAAATCCCACTAAATTAAGGTAGTATCTTACAAAAATCATTTTAAAAAATCAAGCTCACAGTTTGCAAAAATCACAACAGTTGAGCACTTAGCTTACAAAATTTACAAAAAATGAATGTTACAGCTTACAAAACTCACTGAAAATTGAGGTCCTGACTTGCAAAAATCAGAGACTCGAAAATAAATTATCTTTGATTGACAAAGAGACGAAATTAATATTAAATGATGGGTCGAAAGAGTAGAGCCTAGCATACATTTACTTATAATAAATACCTCCTTCCCTCTTTTACCCCCACACCATGCTTATCAACGGTACCCCTTGCTTGAGGAGAGAGGAAGGATGGATGGGAAAAAAACTTCTCAACATTGAAGGGACACAACAAAGAAGTTTACAAAGAACGAGAGTATTTTTTGGTTTTCATCTTTAAGAGCGTTCATAATATCAGGCCCAACTCAGCTCCCGGCTCACATCTGCGTTTGTGTGTATTGCAGTGAAAGGGAAAATAAAACACCAAAGATATGTTAGAAATGTGCAGTGCATTTGTATTTGAATGATTAGGCCTACTCGAATTTTACCGCGGTGACAGCGGGGGACAAAGCGACCAAGTTTCTTGTTAATAACTACAGTATGCCCCTATTAAGACAGAACAAAGATTTGCGCACGGTGCTTAGTTGTGAAGACATTCAAAAATGGTCAATGCAGTTTTTATACAAATTTCGTTTAATATTCCAACAGTGTTCATTATTAGGAACCTAGATTAACTCTCCATCTCCATTAATGTTTAGTCAGAAATGATCCATGTGCACTAGTGTTCGTGTAAATTTACGATTTTTAGCCGACTGTATCACTGAGTTGATCGGCATGTGATAATTTCCCTCTAAATCCTATTATTAATTTCAAATGATTATTCCTCACCATCACGCAGCCATGCCCTTTCATTTATCCTAACTATCAAGTGGTTTTTTTTATTTCCTTACTTTAAGTTTCTAAGTTTTCACTTGCGTTAATGACACCTTTAACCATGTATGTGTCAACGTGTCTTTTAACAATACTTTAATAATTCGCGATAAACACCCATCGTGTTTAAACATTAACAAAAGTAATTATTTTACCTTTGACGTTTCCTAACAATAGGCGTTAAAAAGATGATGGACTATTGCCTCCATTGTTCATATTGATACGCTATTAAGAATTCTTCGCATATTATTGCCAGGCCTTAGACTTGTTTGAATTAATATTATTACAATAGAAGTTGTTCACTTAATTAATACTCTTCAACTCCAATACACTTGCCTTATCAATGGCAAATACTTACAATACTCAACGTTCACTCTACGGTTAGTTCTAATTTTTTTTTTTAATCACGGCGTCTTACTACCTGTTCAGGTTATTTGCAGATATGATAAATTACTCTAATGGGATTACGATGACGAAAGAAGCATTTGAGAGGTAGTCTACCTGTATTTGCGTGGAAGGAGAGTGAGAAACCATTTAGGAAAAACCACCCTCAGAAGAGAGTTTGCAACCAGAAGGTAGGTTTGATGTGTTTCCTCATCTATTCTAAGCAGCGCGCGTATTCGTTCCTTCGGTTGTCCAGTGCCGCCCGCCCGCTCCATTTGGGAACAAGCACATGTATACCCTGATTTTGGTAGTTCTGGAAGGCCTTATTTCGTACCAGAATACTACTGTTTTGTAATGTTTTGTAAGGGTGTGCGAAGTTTTGAAACTTCGACTTGACTTCGAAACAAACATTTGCTTCGACTTCGTTCGAAAAAAAAATCCTGCTTCGAAGCTTCGCCAATAAAAAATAATGACAGCTAAAAACTCAATATATGTTCAATTACTGGCATTCTGAGCTGTTATATTCATTACAAATCAATATTAATATCAAAAAATCTGAAGTGATTGAATTGTTTACTGTGATAATAGCTTGCGTGATTTATCAGATTGACACAGAATATTACAAACAATTGTGCAATAAAACATTTTCCAAGTAGTTTTAGTGCATAAATTAATATAAATAGCCACAATATAATAATTTTCAACCGTAAAACAACCAACAAAAAATATTCGAACCTCGGTTTGGCTTCGAGAATAATTTATAGATTCGATTCGAGTTCGCTTGGAAATGAAAAAGTGGACTTCGCACACCCCTAGTGGAATAAAAGGCCTTGCAGAATGGTAGTAGGTTGTCCGTTCTGGAAGGCCTTTTACCCTACCAAAATAATATTATACAGTAGAGCTCTGGTACGAAACAAGACCTGTAAGAACGAGCTTCCTACCAAGATCAGGGTACGATGCTTGGGAAGGTGTTCAAGTGCTGTGGTTTTCCGTTACTTTTAGAAATGAGTTTCTACGAGCGAAACAGAAAGAACCGACATATTTTATCGGAAAGGTATACTTTACAGATAACTTTTTACATACCTGAATTTACATGGGACCAACCCCTTTACCCCCCCCCCCCCCCCCCCCCCAAGGAGGTTTTACCGTGTATTTATATTGCTCGGTTAAAAGAATCGTTGACTTCGGCCGGGTTTGAATCCGCAAACTCTGGGTCGTGAGGGGAACATCTTACCCAAGGACCACCGAGGTAAAATAAACCTTAACTAGTCTTTCAAATAATGTCCTAATTATTTAGGCTACATCCCATTAAACAAAACTGTGATTCAAAATAACCGTTTCTTTGGCAGGAGTCCAATATTTCTGGAAATTATAAGTACAGAGTCGCGCATGAAAAATACCTTACGTTAATATTTATTTTGTTTTTACCGTTTATACTCTAATAAATAGTTTGCTCAAACACAAGTACGTTTCAACAAATAAAGCCATGTTTTATTATCGTAGTATTTCGGTTTGTTAATTATTTGATACACATGATAATATTTATATGGTTTACTTTATCTTAAATGTATCACTCTCGAAGTAATTTTATATAATGTATTTGCAATTTTTCTGGGTGCACTATTTTGGAGGTTATGACTCTTTGAGTTCCCATGGCATGACCCGAGTCTATCAATGACCTTTGAAACAAAAAAAAGTCTGACTTTTATTATACATTTACGTAGGGTATTGAGTTTAAATTGGTTTTCAAAGTCACAAAAAGATTGCCATTGTTAAAAGTTTAATGTAAGAATGATTTATATTTTACACCTCAAATTATTCTAGAATATAGTTTTTTTAAGTAGAAAATTGTTTGTGGTTCTTCAATAGAACTGCCTGTAGGCCAGCTCCCTCATCTATGAAGCAATACAAATAAATTATGGATAATCTCAGATAAGACCCAGCGTCGTAGCAAAGGAAGTGACTTGCCGAGAAAGCTACTGTGATTGGTTATTCGCGTGTTACGAAACGTTTACATGTGAATCAGATAACAATGAGTATTTTGTTCTGAGCATTGTTGAAACCAGCACTGATACACGTTGTAAGCCTTTCAACAATGTATTTCACAAATTTTAGAAACAGTATGCAACAAGAATAAAATTCAAACCTCATCAATGTGTGAACTCATTACTATATAATATGTGACGAAAACCATAAAATTAATTTTAATAGGTTCAGTACTAATTTAATAACATAGAATCAAGATGAAAATATCTATCTTCTCAGGGAAGAAGCGAAAAACTCCAGTATACCTATTTTTTGTTTGTTTTTTAATCTAACGTCAAACTAATAACGGTTAATACCTCTCGATTATAATAAACTCCTGGCCACCAAACTTGACTAGCAGACATAGGCTAACGTCAACTTAATAACTACTCCTAAAACTTCTCTTTTGGGTCGTACGAAGTTTCTTTTGTCTCTGAATTAATATATACATGTATAAAACATTGAGTGGGATATTTCCATAATAAGTCACTTTGCTTCTTTTTTTATAGCTCAAAACCAAACACGGTAGCCTTTCAAAATAAGAGCTTTCTAGCTATTGATTGAGAAGATTTGTATAGTAGCTGCATCGAATGAATGTAATCAAGTTTAAAAATATAACAAAACATTTATTATATATCTTTTTTATGTATATATTTGATAGTACGGTATGTGCTGCGAAGATTAATGTAAAGAAAGCTAAGTTAAAACTTCAAAGCTGTAATCAACATGGAATTATCTAGAAACAAGAACCACGTAAGTGTAAAAGAACATCATTTGATGAATAACAATGAAAAGAGGAAAAGTGGTCCAACAATTGGTTAGTTCGTTACAGTTCATATTGAATTATATCATGCAGTGGGAAGTTGTGGTCCCGCACTTGAAGAATGCCTCGTTTCTCTCGCGCAGACGCAGAGCGGAGATGACAACCGAGTGAGGGGCTGAGAACAAGACAGGCACAACGGCCGTTTTAACGTAGCACCACCCACCATCTGCAAGGATCACGGCACGCGGGCGATCGCTTGTATCAATAATTATAGGCTACAAGATGATCACAAATATAGATCTAAAATGAAACTACACCACCCTTTTTTTTAGAAGAAGTGCAGAGAATACATGTCAAAAATGTAACATCCGAGATGAAATCAATTATTTACGTGAGGGTAGACTCACGCGCGCGCACACACTCACGCCGACAACAAACAAGTGAAATTGCCGTGTGAACAATATTAAAACAGTTTGTTTACTCACCGCTTGAAGCGAGCCTGGAACTAGAAACGTCAATCCAAACACGAGGAACCACAAAATCGAAGGCGGACGATCCCGCGCCCGCTGAAGACGCATGGTCCTAGCCACCAGTCGTTTCTCGGTGGCGTTGGGATGGTATGTCGGGGCTCTCTGGCCCGTCTGTGTTGCCCGTCACAGACCACCCTGTATCACTGCGCGACAAGGGGAGAAACTACTTTACTGGAGAGTAGACCTTGGTCGCCATCTTTGAGGTATTCAACATAAACACTTATACATCAATGTAAAGTGATCTAAGCAGTAAATATGTATTCCCCGTTAACTTAAATTATAAAGTTTTAACTATTTGAATACGTCGTAAGTAACCTTAAAAGTTATCAACAACACAAGCTTGCTGTGCCTAACCTTGGACAGAGAAAACCTCCAGATGCGACCCCCTATAAGAAACGAGTGTAGAGAAACGTATCCTCAGACCCCACCTCCTTAGAATCTCGCGCCTGTTCTGACACGCACTATCTCCTTGCCGGCGGATGAGCACGGGTGCGCGGAAGGCGATGCGCCATGGACCAGCGGGAGCATTGAGGAGGATACTGTCTTGTCTTCAGTATGCGCGCAATCTAGCGGCCGCGAAGGAGTCGGTTGTGATATTGTTGTGTGTGCGTGTGGGAAGGTCGCAGAGTGGACGGGCGGTCGCGATGACCGTCCTAGGTCTGCGGTATGTAATGTCACATCTAGTAAGGAAATATAGAGAGGAATTTTATTCCAACAGATAAGAAAGGTGATTAAATTATATTATTTTGTTTGTGTTTCTTTTTAGGTTGGTCGCGGTCATCGTCTGGCTAGCGGCTGGGGCTTCAGGGGTGAGTTTTTGGAACACCTGATCCTTTCATTCATTCTGACGTTCCTCTATTCACAACTGATAGATTATAGACGTGATCTTTATATTATCCTTTTTTACTAGGATTGGGAAGTTATTTTGATCGAAAGAAGGCCTTTATGTTGTTACTTACATAACTTGTTCTAGATTGTAAAAATGTTGTGGCTGAATTATACTAAAATCAAAGAATCCGGTAAAATCCATAAAGAGGGTAGAACATAAAAAAGGTAATAGTGTCGATAAGGGTTGCTCTTTCGTTAGAGAGCGCAATGCGCGATCAAACGTCGAACTCTCCTGTTAATACAAATAATATTATATTTAATTAAAGGATTAAAACCAACCTAAGAGAAATCAGAAGACTTGGTTTTAATCTTAGTTTTTTCTCACTTTATTGACTTAATGTGGCAAAGGAGGGTATCTCCAGGAATTTACTTAGAATTATTTAATTACTTAGATTCCAACAACAAAGGTTTTTTATTTAACAATTATACTATACAATTGTACTATATTTGTATATTATGAAAGTTTGAAGAATTCCAAATCTCGTTCCTTTTCTATTTTCAGTATTATACAAATCAGTTTTAAATCTAAGAAGAAAAAAACTTATTACGTATTTAATTTTAATTCTAATTTGCTTGTAGGAAAAAAACCACCCCGAATCACTAAACTATAATTTTTGGTCTTTTCTTCAAAGAAGTGACACGATAAAGTCCACATTCCCTGGACCGAAATGTCCCTTGTGCCATTTTAGTACTACGCACCATGATTATATTCAGTCATTCATGGAGCATGCGCATAGAGGAGTGTATTGGAAATTATTTTTATAACTATAGTCAACCAAGTCAACGTGCTAATATCTTGGATACACTTTTATATATATATTAATTTTATTTCTCTCTTAGTATCAAGATAATGGATGTTTCAAACAAATAAAAAAAGGGAAAATCTTACTCTTTTGGTAACTTAATATGGGATATAAGGGAACTCGAACTAAAGACAGTATTTTTGCAGTTTTTATTTAAAAAAAATTTGAACACATTAAACAAAATTTGCTTCAGTAGTTGCGTTTAGTTTAATTTTCTATATATTAATCCAAACATATATTGAATATTTATCATGGGTATCGCATAATTTGATAACTTATCTCTTTGTCTAGGAAATTTATCACCAAATGCTATTATGATCTTGATAAATATTCAAAAACTGTTTATACTGCTATGTGTGGAGAACCCTAAATGTATCTACTAAAGCACTATTTTATTTATAATTTCCACTAATATATTATTAAAATGCCCGCATTTATGGTAACGTGGCCTAAAGCGTTGATCTCACCAAATAGCGTATCTCCACTAACGGGAAGATAAAGGTTCATATCTCAGCTGGATGAGCTGGGGGTTGTATTACAAATGTGATTTATAATAGTTAAGTGTTCACATCCTCTCTTCGCTCTAATGCGGTAGCACTTACCCTAATACAAACTTCCTCACATCTATCCCTTATATTAAGCCTTTAATAGCCATGGTGTCTATGTCAAAAACTATTCCTAAAAATAAATTAACTTAAATAGAAATATGGGAAAAATTTCACAAACTTAAATTTAAAATTTTTAGCTTTAGAATGCTTGATAAACTCAAGCGATATAACCTAGATCGTAAAAATCACAGTTATGTAAAACATGGCTCTTTATACCTAAGATATAAACTCATGTCTTAAGAAACGCCCACAAAAATATAAATTATCCCATAAGCATCCAACATTGTGATTATAATTAACTTTTTTTCCTTTAAACTTAATTATAGGAAAATAATACAGTCGGGGAAAATTCATGCCATTTCTCGGTCAGTAATTTGTTGACATCTCGTCTGCTTTAAATGAATGTAAAACTCAAGAGTATACAAAACAATAATGTTACCAGTTATCTTTGGGTGTGAAACGTAGTATCTTACCTTACATGACGAAAATAATTTATCGTGTTCAAAAACAAGGTGCTTAGGACGATATTTGGTCCAAAATGGATGAGTCTACGGGGAAATGGAAGAGGTCACATAATGATGAGTTACATACCTTGTACTCATCACAAGACATTGCTAGGATAATCAAGTCTCGTAGATTACGGTGGACAGGACATGCAGCGCGAATGGAAGAATCTAGAACCGAGCTCAGGGTATTGACTGGTGAACCCAATGGGAGGAGACCATTGGGAAGTTGGATAAAACTAGCTCAAGATAGAGGTAGGGTGTAATGAGGTGGACTTGATAGAACTAGCTCAGGATAGTGATAGGGTGTAATGAGGTAGACTGGATAGAACTAGCTCAGGGTAGTGATAGGGTGTAATGAGGTAGACTGGATAGAACTAGCTCAGGATAGTGATAGGGTGTAATGAGGTAGACTGGATAGAACTAGCTCAGGATAGTGATAGGGTGTAATGAGGTAGACTGGATAGAACTAGCTCAGGGTAGTGATAGGGTGTAATGAGGTAGACTGGATAGAACTATCTCAGGATAGGGATAGGGTGTAATGAGGTAGACTGGATAGAACTAGCTCAGGGTAGTGATAGGGTGTAATGAGGTAGACTGGATAGAACTAGCTCAGGATAGTGATAGGGTGTAATGAGGTAGACTGGATAGAACTAGCTCAGGATAGTGATAGGGTGTAATGAGGTAGACTGGATAGAACTAGCTCAGGATAGTGATAGGGTGTAATGAGGGGGACTGGATAGAACTAGCTCAGGATAGTGATAGGGTGTAATGAGGGGGACTGGATAGAACTAGCTCAGGGTAGTGATAGGGTGTAATGAGGTAGACTGGATAGAACTAGCTCAGGATAGTGATAGGGTGTAATGAGGTAGACTGGATAGAACTAGCTCAGGATAGTGATAGGGTGTAATGAGGTAGACTGGATAGAACTAGTTCAGGATAGTGATAGGGTGTAATGAGGGGGACTGGATAGAACTAGCTCAGGGTAGTGATAGGGTGTAATGAGGTAGACTGGATAGAACTAGCTCAGGATAGTGATAGGGTGTAATGAGGTAGACTGGATAGAACTAGCTCAGGATAGTGATAGGGTGTAATGAGGTAGACTGGATAGAACTAGCTCAGGATAGTGATAGGGTGTAATGAGGTGGACTGGATAGAACTAGCTCAGGATAGTGATAGGGTGTAATGAGGTAGACTGGATAGAACTAGCTCAGGATAGTGATAGGGTGTAATGAGGTGGACTGGATAGAACTAGCTCAGGATAGTGATAGGGTGTAATGAGGTAGACTGGATAGAACTAGCTCAGGATAGTGATAGGGTGTAATGAAGGGGACTGGATAGAACTATTTCAAGATAGAGATAGGTGACGTACTTTTG
Source organism: Timema podura (assembly GCA_033556935.1). Classification (NCBI taxonomy): domain Eukaryota; kingdom Metazoa; phylum Arthropoda; class Insecta; order Phasmatodea; family Timematidae; genus Timema; species Timema podura. The sequence continues at coordinate 68,937,902 of JAVRXN010000011.1, read as the reverse complement.
TAAGTGTGACAATGAACCTTCTAGTTCCTAATGCCATAGATTAAGTAAGTTAATTTATTTAATGATTTTAAAAAGTACGTGAAAAAGTATTTTCTAGGAATATATATATTTGTATTAAATTTTAATATATGTTAACTAAATATGTAATGTAGATCGTTTTAGGGCTCACCTCTATTTTTACTACCTCTTCCTTTCCCCTCCAGTAGTTAGTTCCCATACACCAAGTCCGCAGAGTTTCTGAAGGTGGTATAGTTATACTTTTGTCCACTCAAATATTTCTGCTTCAACAAAACACCTATATAGTACATTTTCCATTTTTGTCGGACCTTGAAGTTGAATTCCTTAAAAAGACCATTTTGCTGTCATCCCTCGCCCTATGGGTTAAGCCATGAATAGCAGAAGGGAAGGGGGGAAAACGGTGTGGAAGGGAAGTTTCGAGGGGGGGGGGAGAAAATAACAAATGAAAGTGAAATATAGTAGGGGCCGCCAAATGACTGGTTCTAATTTTGAGTATTTTGAACAATATCGTGAATAGGCCCATAATTTACAGCTGAATCCACAAAAGTGTCAACACTGATTATTCGATTAAGTTGTCATGACCAATCCAGTTGCCGCATATTCCTGAGTGTGCGATTATATCTAAGTGGTTTTTTTCACCTTGTATTACTAATTGAGTTGGGATGAATAAGGTTGAATTGAGAGGAAATGTACCTGCACTTTCGTGATGGAAGAGTGAAAAACCATTAATTAGGAAAATTAGCTCTCAGTAACCCTACCGGGATTCTAACCCCGATATTTCCAGTTCATTGCGAAAGTGATATCAGATTTTTTTTAAACCACGTCCTACTATTCGTTCAACCTACACCCTTATGTACAAATTACGCTAATGGTTTTAGGGATTAGGAAAGCTATGTTTATAGGATGTGTACCCGTATTTGCGTGGAGGGAGAATGTAAAACCATTTTGTAAAAAACACCCTCATTACACTAGACTCAACCTAGATTTGAATCTCAATCTCCCCGTTTCAGCAGTCTAGTCTACTGCGTGAGTAGCGCGTTAGACCATGCGGCCAACGAAGTGGGTATTTAAGTTAAATTAATCTTAATGTGGGGAGCAGTAATGGCTGCATTCAAGAATGTATTACATATCCACCCCTTGTGATTTGTGTTGCTAACTTATATTTTCCTTGTTTGATATTTAATAGGTACTTTTAACCAACGTAGTCCAGGACATTCCACATAACTGAGACGTCCAACCCTAACCCTAGAAAATAGCATGCATTTAGACATAAACACACTCTCTTGTGGTAAAATATATTTTAAGAGGTTATCGGATATTGAACCCCTTAGACACATTGGTAGGAATAAACTATCAACAACGGAACTATGACGTCGGACAAATGACAGATAAACCTTTTTGTTAATTTTTGAGTAAAACCTTCGGTTCAGGTCACGTTGTTAGTATGTGTGTCTCTTGACCTGGTAGTAGGCTTAGATCACTCTGAGAATAGTGTTTAGACAATCGTAGAGATGATGGGGAAGGAAGGCAGTTATTTAGATTGAATACAAACTGGGTGGTAAGGTTATAGGTGAGCGGTCAGTGTATCTGACTCTAAATAGGGTGTCCAAGGTTTTATAATGAGTATGTACATACATTGAGATTGTTTTGTCACCTCTGTCAAGGTGAACACATTTACATTTCCTCAAAATCCAATTTTTTTCATCTGTTCTTTCTGATTTGATAATCAGCCCTGTGGTATAGTGGTCAGGCCACCTGGTTACGAGCCTAGGGTTCGACTTCCGGCTGGTACCTTGGGTATTTTAACCGAAAGAGGAACTACCCTAATGGTCACCAGAATTTGGTTAGTTAGGCTAAAGTTATGTTTAAGTGTTTCCACTGGTTCCACACCCTCATACTCACTATCACCTTAATCCCATCTCATCGGGACATGGAAAGAGCCTCCACTGAAAGGATGTAGGATTAGTACTTTAGGGCGTCCCCCGGGCAACGGTACATTAGTACTGGCTAATCTTCCCACAAAGTAGGCTACGAGTGATGTAACCCAGACGTACAATCTTACTATAGTATTATTATTATTTAGATTTGATAGTTTTAGAGCGCCATGATTCAAATAAGAAAGTACATGTTGAAACCATGGGAGTGTAACTAGTTTATTGAACACCGTGTAGGGTCGATGGTTTGAGGGGGTGGAGGGGGTTGCTCGGTCAAGTGTGAAAACTGAACTCAGCCTGGGATGCAAGAAGTGCGGCTAGCGGGTATAAACCAGAGGGGCAAGTTTACTTGACCATCTGGCAGGGTCTGGCACTTGGTTCGATAAACCTCCACTAGACGTCGGCTCGGTCGACAAACCAGATGAAAACATTAATTTTACTAGGATTTTAAACAATTTGTTACTGCTATGTACAGTAATGATGCAACTTTCATCAGCTTAGCTATTACTAATATTATTAAATTAGTACTAAAATACTAGGTAACATTACAAACCCTTGTGGGGGATTTTAAAATTAATATATCATTTTACCCGAATGATTAGTTAGATGAGGTGCTAAAAAAATAATTTATATTCTAGAGTCTGATTATATGGTGAGTAGAGTGAATAAAACAATGTGATATTTTATTATAGTTAAAATAAATGCTAGCTTTGCTTTGCAGTGTAGTATAAAACACAATGGTGCCAACATGTTATGTATTTAGAAAGTATAGATTTTATCAGCATTATCAATAATAATAGCTGACTTTATGGTGTAGTGGTTAGTACACCTGGTTACCAACCTAGGGGTCCCGGGTTCAATTCCCGGCTAGTACCGTGGGTATTTATTTCCATTAACCCAGCGATCACCAGGTTCTTGTTAGTTAGGCCTAAGTTAGGTTTAAGTGTTTCCACTAGTTCCACACCATCATACTCACTATCTTCGGCATCTCATCTCTTAGGGACATAGACAGAACCTCCACTGAAAGGATGTACTACCATTAGTACAGTCGGGCGTCTCCAGGGTAACGGTACTTTAGTACTGGCTGATCTTTCCAAAAACAAGGCTACGATTGATGTAGCCCGGGCGTGCAGTAATAATAATAATAATAATAATATAATAATAATAAATAAATAATAATAATAATAATTAGATTCTCGCACAACACACTTAACTTATTTTTAGCAATTTACCTAACACCTTTTTTTTTCAGCAGCTCAGATTTTTTTCTCTAGACTTTTTTTTGACATAAAGGTTGTATTTCTGTTGATACTTACTATAAAGTAACTAAACAAGTTGAAAACATTTGTATTGGCATCAACACGGCTGGAATACTTCTGTGATACTAGTTCAAGAAGGTTTCAATAATCATGGATGAAAGAGAGGACGCTAGAAAGGGGGGGGAGGGGTAAAGGAGACACACCTTTGACCTTTGGAATTTGTGATGACCTTTATGAGGGATAACAATTAAAATTAGGCTATACAAATATATTGTTTAAGTTTTAGGAAAAGTAGTGTGGGTTATCCACGAATTAGACGAGGAACAAATTATTTACACTCAACTTGATAATGTATTTTATGGTAAAAATGAAATTGTTTTTAAACAGCTTATATTAGAAATTGCTTGATCACTTCAACTTTCAAAAAGTTTTCAAAATGATTGTATTGACTTAGATATACATTTTTATCGACACGATTCTACCATTTTAACACTTACTCTTATTTAATTCCCCTCTCTAAGATTTTGAAGTTAAAAATTATAATCTAAATATCTCAAAATCAAATGGCAAATTGTGACATTAAGTTTCATTTGGGTAATTTCTAGATATTTCCGGGTCACTTATTTTTATTCGAAACCTTCTGGAAATACGTTCCTAAAAGTGACTTAGTACCTTTGTTGAAATGAGTGGCCTAGAACTGCGATGTGTGTGCATGAATGTTTGGGATCCACCATTCTTTGGACATACATTTTCGACAGTTGACTTTGTTGACAAATATCGAGTTGCATTGACAGTAATGTCTGCATTTATTACTCCAAGGAGCAACTTTAAATTAAATGAAAAATACTTTAAGAATATTAAGACCCACTTCAGTGGCTGAGTGGTCTAAGACGTGACTCTCGTATTAAGACTGGCCTGCTCTAGATGGTCAGATCTGGGTTCGAATCCCAGTCAGATCTGTTGAGGGTGGTTTTTCATAAATTGTTCCCCACTTTCCTTCCATGCAAATGCTGGTAAATTACCTCTCAAATGCTTGGAACCTTCTTCTTAATTTATTTTTAAGCACCACGTCTAACTGTTCAGGCTATCCGCATTCTTCATCCCTACCCAATTAGAGTAATAATCATACACAGGTATATATATATATATATATATATATATATATATATTATGTGTGTGTGTGTGTGTGTGTGTGTGTGTGGGGGGGGGGGGGGGGGGAGGAATCTAATTTTTAAATACATTTGATAAGAAATCATTAATAAATCTGGAATCTTGTATTTATTCAATATTTGTTTTCAACATTTAATTTAATAAATTAATTTTAGTCTTGAATATAGGCTTATAGTCCTAAAATGTAATTGCATAAAAACAACGTGCTTTCTGCATTATTGTCAACCCCTATCTCCCACTCTCATACTTCCAGGACCTTGGTCGTCCCCTGTGCGCATAACTTCCATTTTGGTGGTCTTCCATCACTACAACTTCGAGAAACACTGGACTAAGGTGTAACTCTCACAATAGTTAGGGCTGCTGATGACGGAAAGACCGGGGTTCAAATTCTGGTCAGGTGGAATGAGGGTAGGATGGGTTTTCATAAATGATTTTCCACTCTCACTCCATGCAAATGCTGGTACACTTACTCTCAATTCAGCACTACCTCATCCTTGGATCATTAGCATAATCAGTTCATATTCGTATAGCCCGGGTAATAAAACGCGGTGACAAAAAAAACCTTCCAGGAGGGGTTTGCGCCTCAACAGCAATAAAAAAACAAAAGCAGGAGTAGACGATAAACCATTGTAAAGGATTCACTCCGCAAACACAAGCTTTATCTAGAGTATACTGAGAGGTAAAGATGTAATTTTGCTTGAGTAGCAACTAGTGTTGAAATGTTCACAGACATTTACTTCCTTAGAGATTTTAGAAGTTGAGAAACAAGTCATGTTAGCGCCGTGAGCTAGTTGTGCTAGGCAACATTGTTAACACTCTAGTAAGCCGGGTTGCGTTTACTGGCGTGCGGGGGCTAGTCACGTTAAACCCCGACATTCCTTTGTAAAATTTTGCATGAGACTTATTACAAATCTACATAAACGTGTATTAAGGGAAACATTAGCTTGATATTGGATCTTAAATCATTGACATATCATGCCTAAAATAGCGTAGCAGCTGTAGTTTTATATAGTTTTGATTGAATCATCAAATTTCTGGCTCTTTGTTTATTGATTTTTTGTGGACAGGTTATTTTGTATACCCCAATTTTCTTACGAATGGACATATCTGACAACTATAAAAACTACTAGATATAATTTATTTTACGTATTCATACGTCACTTCATGTGATCTGCAGTGGTCAATTTTGATAAATATTATCAATAACTATGAAATAACACTTAGACAATTTAGAAACGTCATCAAGGTTGACTGGAAAAAAAGTTTGTATTTTATAAGATTTGATCCAAATATACATTTCTAAGAAAATCATGGTATAGGTGATGTGCGTTTATAAAACTAGACTTAGAGAATACACATTCACACAAATAATTTAAATCATACCAAGTAGCAACCTTTTAGAAACGTCTACCTACTATCCAAACGTAGAGGTGGACAATAAAATACAGTTTTTTTTGTAGAAAGGTTTATCAACTATATAGTCAGTAAATTTTATTATAAACGATTTTTTGTTGTATAATTTTGTAGACACAGCTAAGAATAATTTTTGTAATTTTACTAAAAAAAATCATACTTATATATTATTTATGAGGTGAGTACATTTAACACTATTTTTATATGACGTCATCTTCACCGTCTAACTATTCAGCTGTTTTACGTCATGAATCTATTTTTTTTTTCGTTTCCCAAACAGGGATAGCAGTGCCATGAAGCCACCTTACGTAGGTGTGGTCCCATTCTGCTTTTCAATTTGCATAATGTTCGGGCGTTTAGGTTGGCACACCTGTTTCGGATTGAAAAACTGGTTTCAGTTTTAATTGCATTCTTTGTTTCATAATCTATTGATAGAAGACGTAAACATTGGAAACGCAAACCTTACAATATTGTTTCTAACCAAAATGATGGATTTAATATTGTTTCACTATTGATTTTATTCACTAGAAGGATATTGCTTGGAGAATATTGAAAATACCAAGGTCACTTATAGTTCAATTTTTTAAAGTGAGAAACTTTTAGAAATCACAAACCTTTGTTTTATGCGACCAAAATTGATGACATTTTACAATATTATTTGAAAAATAATTAATATTATTAGAAAATATTTATCAAAAAGGGACAGATGCAGATCACATGATTTTGGGATACGTGAAAATAATCTAGTAGCTTTTCTAAGGCTCTTTATATGAAAATTGAACAAAAATAAGCGTATGTTATTATAAAAAGGCGGTACAGCAGGTTAAAAATTTACTACTTTTAACTAATCTAGAGACTAACTAATAATGTTTGAAAGGGCTGTGTTTTTTTTTTTAAAGAGGTCAGTGTTAAATAAAAAACTAATAAAACATTAAAAAATATATTTATATGTTAATCGGTTACATATTATTTTATCCTGAGATTATCTTACGATTCTAAAAAAATATCTCCAACGCATTGGTTTATTTTAAAACACAACAAATATATTAACCTTAAACTAGCCCCTATATATCGTGACCTCGATATAGCACTGAGAATGGTCCATTAACCGATAGGCAAACCCCGTCTTGTCATCTGCCTTTGGCCTAGTAGCTCGCCGGAAATGAGTATGAGATGTTGTTGCCCTTCTCACTCACTTCCGGTGCCTGTTGTGATAACATAACATGACCCCCAACCCCGCAGAGCGGGCTCCTAATGAACGTTCCACACAAGTTCCATTCAGATCATCTCTTTGAATTCACAAACAAAAACTTTGACCAATCCCGGCTCTTAGAAATTGTAGGTCTATTTAACAAACAGTCATATCACTGATTTTATATATATATATATATATATATATATATATATTATATATTATATATATATTATATATATATTATATATATATAATATTATATATATAATATTATATTACTACCTGTTCAGACTCTATGCGTATGTACTGGTTACGCTAATGTGTTAGAGATGATTAAGATAGAATTTAGAGGGAATGTAGCCGCATTTTCATGAACAAAGAGTGGAGAAACCATTTTTAAAAACCTCATTACACCCGACTGGCATTTGAACCACGATCTTTCCGTCATCGGCAGTCCATTATATCACGAGAATGACGCTTTAGACCATTCGACCACCAAAGCCAGTGACTTACTTTAAATTCAGTTAGATTCTGACTAGCTACATTAAGGATTTCTAATCCATGTTTTGATTTTACATCGTCTTCCTAAGCGAATGTTGATTCAAGTCTTTTAAATATTCCCTTTCCTTGTTCTTTAGTTAAATAAGATAATTTAACACACATAAAACCTCAACTCTTTCTGTAGTTGTTAAATGTTGACATTGGTAAGTGGCTCATAAGGATAACAAATTGTAGAAAAAAAACCAGATCGAATTTGGGATTACGTAGTGCGATTGGGGTTCGAATCCTGGTCGAGTGTACTGATGGTGGTTTTTCCAATATGGTTTTCACTCTACCTCCACGCAATCGTGGATACACTTCATCTAAAACTTAACCTTATCTATCGTTAACCCACTAGCGTAATTGGTACATAGGTGTATAACTTGAACGGGTCGTAGAACGCGGTGCTAAAAAAACTAAATGTGTTAGGGAGAGGAAGATTGAATTAAGAGGAAGCGTACCCACATTTGTATGGAGGGAGAACGGGGAACCATTTAGTAGAAACTTCCCTCAGGGCACCCTACCGGGGTTCGAACCCCGAACAGTTTTTAGATGCATAGAAATTAACACGCAGGGAGTGAACTGCTTTTATACCCACTTCGTTGGCCGCGAGGTCTAACGCGCTACTCTCGCAGTAGACTAGACTGACGATGACTGGGAGATCGAGGTTCAAATCTCGGTCGGGTGTAATGAATGGTTTTCCAATCTACCTTTATGCAAATGCAGGTACACTTCCTATCATTATAACGTCCCTAAGACCATAAACGTAGTTAGTACATAAGAATATAGCCCGAACGGGTAGTATTACACGGTGGTAAAACAAATACAAGATAACGGCTTTCATTCGAATGAGTTTCTTGATCTCGGTCGTTTTTTAAAACCACTCCGACCACCGAAGCGGGTTTCCGCTCATTCCCTCCGTGATTGTGATGAAGCGCAAAGCTTCTTCTGGAAGTACCATTCCTCCGTACGAGATAAAACAAATAAAACGACTCCATGTAACGCGATAACAAACTGTATTACATTTGAGCCGCCTTTATTCTCAGTCGCCTATTAATTGTACAGGCTAGCCGACAGAACACGCGCTCCCTGCAACAGTGAAACATGTCCAGGTTATCTACGTGTGCAAACGAACAATTGCATAGAAAAACACCCCTTCGGTGTGTCGCATAGTCTATACGCGTCACTATCGAGCTAGACTGGACTGCTGGTGACAGGGGGATTGGGACTCGAGTCCCGGGCAGGTCCATCTAGGGTGGTTTTTTCCCCAAATGATTTCTCACTCTATCTCCACGCAAATGCTGGCACATTTCCTCTAAAATTCTAAACTACTCATCCCTCTCCCATTAGCATAATTATATAATACCTATAGCCCATTCGGCTATTAAGAGGCGGAAAAAATCAAACACTTAAATAAAAAAAACTCTAGGGTGTGAGCCTGCAATCGATCTGTTAACTACCTAATTTATGAGGGAGGGAAAATTTAGAGGGTACCAGCATTTACGATGAAAGAAGGTGAGAAAACCACAATGATGAATCACACGTGGAAAACCACCTTCATTTCACCCGGTGGAGAGTCGAAACTCAACCTCCACATCAGCAGCTATTCAGTATATTCGCCAGACTGACGCTTTACGCTGTGCTATCACAGGTGCAGATTTAAACCGAATGGTTCGAGTGTTGATATTGAGTGTAAGGTGTGTAAGAGACCTGCAATGGAGAAGAGAACTGCCCTTTAAGTGTACAGGGCGTACTTGGTACCCATTGTCACATATACAGCAGAAACGTGGATATTGAATGTAAGAAAGTCTAGGAAAGTGGAGGCCATGGGAAGGAGGTTTGTGAGGAGCAGTTTAGCTGTCACGAGGAGAAATAAGATTAGGAATGAAACTATCCGGGAGAGAGTGGAGGTACAGGGAGTACATGAGACAGTAGAGGAAGCAAGAGTGAGATGGTATGGGCGTATAATGAAGATGGAAAAAGAGAGGATGCCAAAGAAAATGTTGGAAATGAAGTATGTAGGAAAAAAGACCGCAAGTTAGGCCAAAAAAGCGATAAGAGTAGATAACAGAAATTGTGCAAGTTATAGAAGAATGGGAACAATTAAAAGAGCAATAATGGTGGAAAGACAGAGCAATATGAAGGTATTTTACTAAAATGACCCGGCAATAGCACAGAAACAGTTGATACTGGCTCGAGTGTGAATGTCGATCAAATGGTCGTGACATCTTGTAAAGGAGGAACGCCAGTTTTGTGCCCTTGTTGCGCGTGGTCACAATGCACTTACCAGCCGGCGACCTTTTCGTGGGTCTCCCGATGATCTGGGTAACAAGGCAGAGGCTGGTTTAATGGACCACCCTCAATTACCCCCACCCTTTCCCCCGACGCAGTCATTGAGATTAATGGTGTTAGGTTGTCTTGCTATACTACTGTGTGAATTGCACTCTTATGGGAGTAGAGGGGGAGGGGTGGAGACTTGAAAACTTTAATTCAATTAATTAGTTAATTAAACCTTAGTCTAAATATTTTTCAAAATTATTATTTAAGATATTTAGCGTGCATTTTCCGAACCGACTTATTATATAAGCACATGACTTATAAATTATTATTATCAGCACCGCGTCTTACTATCTGTTCGGGTAATACGCACTTACGCTAATGTGTAAGGGTAGGGTGATTGTGAGATGAAATGGAGGACCTACAGTTTAACGTGGTATCCGAACCACGGTGGAGGCCTGGCATTCCACACATTCACAAGTTGTGATTAATACACGTCTTGTCAGAGGTGAAGGAAGGGTTTGGCAGTCAGATAGATCTGTGCCGGTACCTAGGATTGAGCCCCGGAACCCCAGCATAGAAGACTGACACCTTACCCCTAAACCGCAAGGACGCCTAACTTATAAATTAACTTATATCCATAACAGACGCAACATCAAGCCCCCCAGTCGTTAATTCATCACCTTGAAACCCTCTTCAGTGGCCGAATGGTCTAAGGTGTCATTCGGCATGGTCGATATGATTATCATGGGTTAAATATGGGTTTACCCTTTCACAGTGATTATTTTATCTAAGCACCGCGTCTTTACCTGTTCAGGTTTTACGCATAATAAACTAACTACGCTAATGAGTTAAGGATTAGAAAGGTTGAATTTGGAGTAAGTGCACCCGTATTTGCGTGGAGGGAGAGTGAAAAACCATTTTTGGAAAAAACACCCTCAGTACACTCAACCGGGATACGAACCCCAATCTTCCCGTCATCGGCAGTTTAGTTTAACACGAGATTGATGCCTTAGACTATCCGGCCACTGAAGTGGGTTCTAGTAACAATAAATAAAACTTTCTCAATAATAATAATAATAATGTAATCATAAGATTTTAGTACAGGACATAATTACGTATATGTCTATCTCTTTACCGAAAGAAGTCAGGGACTTTTAATCAGGTTATCAGAGCGTGGGCTAAAAATATTGTAATTACTTTACACAAATTATAAACAAATGATACCAACCTTCAGTGATCGAATAGTCTAAATGACGTCACTCTCTCAATATACTAAATTGCTGGTGACAGTGATATCGGGGCTCGAATCCCGGTCAGGTGCACTGAGGATGGTTTTTCCTTTATGGTTTTTCACTCTACCTTCACGCAAATGTGGGTACACTTTATATTAATTCATCCTTTATTTTCCCTAACATATTAGAGTAATTTATATATTTATATATAGGCTTATATATATCCAAGCCGAACGGGGTCAGCGAAAAAGAGTTGTGAGGCCAGATGGCTTAAAATACATTGGCCTTTGTCGTTTTCTGGAACTATTTCTCTATTCTATGTTTATACTCCCTTTCTCCTTTCACCTACAACCACCCTTAGTCGTGTCAATAAAAAAGAGGAGAAAGAAGACTACGAAACTTCTTATCTCCAAGGTAAAGAGGTAAGCTCGCTGCTAGTTCTTAAATATCTTAAAATTTTCTGTCGTGAGCCTATCAAAACATTACTGTATTTGTTAGAGGAACGTTAAATTAGAGTCCTTTTTCAGCGTGCTTAGTCTTATAGCTCCGCAAATATGTTTAAAATGTTGTTGAATATGAGCTAATGTCACATTTTCACGTCTTTTTCTATTAATAGAACTCAAATGATAGGGTTGCTAAGAAAAAAGAGCCCTGTTAGATTTTTACTACCTTAGGCGGGCCCTTAAGACGCAGTGCTAATATTTTCTTTTTAAAAAAATCTTTTTTTATTTCTATACCGTGCTATAAATACTCATATGAGTAAAAGTATCGAATAAAAATTGAAGGGGTAGGGGCAAAATCATGATAACCCCCGTAGAGTTAGATGGGATATTTTAACTATTTAAACGTCTTTAAAATCCTATAATCTAGTTATAAAAAAATAAATTAAATATTCGTTGATATTAGCTATCCTCAAAATATCGACTGACTATAAAAACCACTTGTAGTTCAAGGGGTAAGTTACCAGAAATCCGTGCTAATACATTTTTTCATAAAGTGAGTGTTATAATGTTTTTGCTCCGACCTCCTCAGTTATCTAGTAGAAATGTATTGTTATCGAAAGGAAAATATCGATATTATTAACGTATCGATACATGTTTCACATCCCTAGCCCTGACCATCGTCACAAGCCGTGTCGTTGAAGACACGTCCCCTAAGCTTTATTTTAATTAACGGCCACGGTGCAGAGTAGATTATTCAAATGTAAGATTGTATCAAGAAGAGAGAGAAAGGTAAGCTGCAGGTCTTTTATTGTCCCAGGTTGTAAGGAGGTAGATTGTCACCGAAGATTACGCGCTGTAAAGTGTGAAAGGTCGGAGAGGTTCTGGTCACATGCGTCTCAGCCAAGTTTAGTACCCTCTACATTTGAGGAACGACACTACCAAGGTGAATTAAACCCATATATTGACCGTTTTTAAAGCTTCCTCCCCCCCCCCCCTCCTCTAGGGCCTATGTGATGGGCGTGTCTGTGTGTACTCTTATAACTTTTGAATTAATTGATGGATCTCAATCAAACTTGAAACAGTAAGCACTCACTGGAACACCTAAGGTTTGTGTGTGTGTGTGTATTTTTTTTTATCTTTCTTCGGGCAATAATTTTAAAATCAGGAGTGTCCAAAGCTCTAAAGAAGGATTTCTAAAATAGTGTTTTCTGCCAGAAAAGTAAACAAAGTGTTTATTTATATATTTTTTAAAGTGGCATGCCTCCTTTTTATGGACTGGCAAACTATTCAAAACCATTGAAATTGGCTTAAAATATTGATAAATATTTTCAAATTTGGCAGAACATTCCGAAACAAAGTTGATTTATTTACATTTCAACAAAACTTCATGTATAGTACACCCTAAGGCCTTCTTTTGTCTTTTGTATAAAAAGGTCGTTAAAAATTGAAGAAGAAAATAACTAAGAATCAATTTACAAACCAGGTCTCTGGAAATGAAAATATTTATTCAGTATCTTGGTAAGTAAACTAAACCTGCTTGCGAACGAACATTTGTGACAACTTTTAGAAAATACAAACATATTTTTTGTCAACTACATTGATAAAATATCACCTTCTGTAATTTTAGCGTTATTTATAGGTAGACTATTAAATCATCTATAAAAATGATAGCTGAAGATAATATGACATGACGTATGAACACCTGAAAGTAAATCTAGCAAATTTTCTAGCTGTCAGATAGGGTTCTTCCTATGACGATAATTAGACCGCAGGTGCATAGTTTGTAAGGCACTCTTCACTGCGAGACGGACGAGGGTACAACTCAGAACAACGGCTACGGAGGTTTCGGGTCTCGTTATTTGTACAAGTCAGGGAGATACCAGCAATTGTACTGACCTTAGTTTCCACGAAGCTGCAATTCTGGCGAAATTGGATCCAAGGAAAAGAACTGAGAACTCGCGCGGAACGTCAACATCGGCTGATTTTCCCGCCAGGTCAGGAGGTCTAAAGGTACTTCTCGATGATTTATATCCGTGGACCTAGGGCACAGACCAGACTCGAAACACATCTAGGGATGTAGTATCGGAAGAAAAGAATCGATATCGTACTTGTATCGAAATATTGCTTTAGGTATCGATATCGTAAGATTGATAACAAAAAAAAGCTTTCAGAAAATAATGCTTTTGGGGTAAAGTGTTCACCTCCACGACCCGATATTCATGGTTTCAAACCCAGCCAAGGTCAATTTTTTATTTTTTATTTTTTATTTTTTTACCGAGCGATGAAGATCTTTCTAAAGGGGAAGTACAGCCGTCGGTCCAATTTCGATTATGGCATGTTGAAATATCTATGAAAGGTAGGTAGGCCCTGTATTAGATACCTTTCTAACATACCCAGCCCCCTGGCCGTTAATTCATAGCTGTGACTTTCCCTAATGACGCTCGTAGAAATTCAATGTGGAAAACAACGGGAAACTACCGCACTTTCAGGAATTCCCTGCGCTCATTCCCATATGGTAAGAGCGGGTGACACTATCCAGCCAAACGGCTGACTGCGTGCACTTCTCCGGATGGATATTAAACACATGTGTACACACTTTTGTGCACGTTGGGCCTGAAAGTATTTTAAAACATCAGCGCCACAGTTACACACGAGATTCAGAAAGCTACATTCTACAACACCTACTGTTAACCCTGGACACTTGAGATCCCAACAATCGACAGAGCTGTATCGATACTGAGCATTGAAATAAACAAAGGAACATAAAATAAAGTTTCGTATTCAATTCAATGGTTTGTTTGATATTCCTTACGAGATAGTGAAGCGTCTACACTGCCTCCCTCGCTCTCTTACTCTTCCCTGTCCCTTTCTCTATTTCTTTTCAAACCTCCAGACCAACCGGCTTAATCTCGATATCAATGCTACTCCTAGAGCACCATTAAAAACATTCGCCCCCTACTGATCCTTTTATTATACCTTTACCCACTCCCCACCCAAGTCAGGATCGTGGAGGGTTGGGGTTGAATCAACCCTTCTTGTTATCTGCGACCTTCGTCTAGAGAGAGAGAGGGTAAAGGGGCTCTTGAGACATACGCGATGAAAGCTGCGGAAGTCATTGAACAATACATGCCCTCCTGGGCCCCCCAAGCAACCATTATAAAGTTCCAGAAGAGTGTGCTTGAAACTACTCGAGACTAGAGGTCAAGTAGGTCGGTAGCCATCTTCCTCTTAGGTCGATGTAAGGGCAGATAGTTGGTGTTTGAACTCGAGACTAGAGGTCAAGTAGGTCGGCGACCATCTTCCTCTTAGGTCCATGTAAGGGCAGATAGTTGGTGTTTGAACTCAAGACTAGAGGTCAAGAAGGTCGGTGACCATCTTCCTCTTAGGTCCATGTAAGGGCAGATAGTTGGTGTTTGAACTCAAGACTAGAGGTCAAGTAGGTCGGTAGCCATCTTCCTCTTAGGTCCATGTAAGGGCAGATAGTTGGTGTTTGAACTCAAGACTAGAGGTCAAGTAGGTCGGTAGCCATCTTCCTCTTAGGTCCATGTAAGGGCAGATAGTTGGTGTTTGAACTCAAGACTAGAGGTCAAGTAGGTCGGTAGCCATCTTCCTCTTAGGTCCATGTAAGGGCAGATAGTTGGTGTTTGAACTCAAGACTAGAGGTCAAGTAGGTTGGTGACCATCTTCCTCTTAGGTCCATGTAAGGGCAGATAGTTGGTGTTTGAACTCAAGACTAGAGGTCAAGTAGGTCGGTAGCCATCTTTCTTTTAGGTCGATGTAAGGGCAGATAGTTGGTGTTTGAACTCAAGACTAGAGGTCAAGTAGGTCGGTAGCCATCTTCCTCTTAGGCCCATGTAAGGGCAGATAGTTGGTTTTTGAACTCAAGACTAGAGGTCAAGTAGGTCGGTAGTCATCTTCCTCTTAGGTCGATGTAAGGGCAGATAGTTGGTGTTTGAACTCAAGACTAGAGGTCAAGAAGGTCGGTAGCCATCTTTCTTTTAAGCCCATGTAAGGTCAGATAGTTGGTGTTTGAACTCAAGATCAGAGGTCAAGTAGGTCGGCAGCCATCTTTCTTTTAAGCCCATGTAAGGTCAGATAGTTGGTGTTTGAACTCAAGATCAGAGGTCAAGTAGGTCGGCAGCCATCCTCCTCTTAGGTCCATGTAAGGGCAGATAGTTGGTGTTTGAACTCAAGACTAGAGGTCAAGTAGGTCGGTAGCCATCTTCCTCTTAGGTCCATGTAAGGGCAGATAGTTGGTGTTTGAACTCAAGATCAGAGGTCAAGTAGGTCGGTAGCCATCTTTCTTTTAGGCCCATGTAAGGTCAGATAGTTGGTGTTTGAACTCAAGATCAGAGGTCAAGTAGGTCGGTAGCCATCTTTCTTTTAGGCCCATGTAAGGTCAGATAGTTGGTGTTTGAACTCAACACTATAGGTCAAGTAGGTTGGTGACCATATTCCTCTCAAAAACAAAAATCAGGTTTTAGTTGTGCTTGAAAGCTCTCCATTGCGTCTTTATGGTGATTGCTACCATTTAAATACAATACCCGTTCATGCAATCCGCCAATATATACATATATAACTTACACCATATTTGACCTAATATTATCTGCCACTAACAACTTTGCTTTTTACTCCATCTACAATTGGAGCTCCCCGGCTACAACAAACTACACATGGCTTACACGATGTTCACGGTCTCGATTACTGAAGGGTAGTGATCACGCTTCTAGTTGAGTGACACGGCCCTTCCACGAAATAAAGTGTAGGAATTATAAGGAAATCTCAGCCCGGAGTTGAAGTCAGGAGAGTTAAATAAAATAAATGGATTATAGGACAATTGCGTAGTGTGAGTCCCATGAAAAATTCTCTTAATGCCCATATACTGGCTACAATTAAGACAACCCGGCCACTATTAACAAGGGAGCATAGTACACTACTACTCCTGGCTATTAAAAGCCAAGGATATATGTGAATTTTAAATACCTCCAGAAGTAATTTGGAGGTGTTTTTTTATTGTAACTAAGGGCAGCCATTTTAATCATGTAAGCGGTCTTATACACAATGTATAGTAGTTATTATTTCTGTATTCTTTTTTACAGTTTGGGATTTTATGGGGGCATTTTAAACGTGTGTAAACGCGTATTTTCTAAATATAAAGTCATAAAACTCGTCTTAAAAGTTTACTATAAATTTGACATATATATATATACTTCATTTTCATTTATTTGAGATGCTTAACGTGCACTTTTTTCTCAGCCGATCAGCACACAACTTATAAACTAGCTTAAATCTAGAACAGTCAAAACATCCAGCCCCCGGCCAATAATTCATCACTATGGAAGGGTAAACCCACATTTCACCAATGATAATTTTTTTTTGCCATGCCAGGAATCGAATTCGAAACCCTTAGCTCAGTGGACGCACACGCTACCAAATGAGCTAAGATGTCAGACTAACACATGTCTAATGCTTTATATTTTAGTTTTACTTAATATCATTTAAGTTATTACTGAAACTATTTGCGGTATTAGAAGGGGCAATTGCCATGCGTGCATCCCTTCTGGGTGCTCTTAACAAACAAT
This sequence comes from Timema podura, assembly GCA_033556935.1. Taxonomy (NCBI): domain Eukaryota; kingdom Metazoa; phylum Arthropoda; class Insecta; order Phasmatodea; family Timematidae; genus Timema; species Timema podura. The sequence goes on along the minus strand of JAVRXN010000011.1, from coordinate 68,920,836 downwards.
TGTGTATTCTTTCATTGAAGGGCTCACGCTTTGTGTATTTGTGTGCAACATTGGCAGTGAAAACACGTACTATCAGCGCTCATTATCGTGGCAAATGTTAGCAAAACGATGATCAACAAGTCTATCGTAAAACTCCACATGTTCACATGCACGTATTTATTACCGCCTCGATTGTATAACTTGTCGTTCTCTACCGCGCGGGTTCTTCGACCGCGCTACAAAACAACAAACAATCCTCCCTAGACAAAGACGACAGTAAAATAAAACAACGTCTTTATAAAGTAATGAGTATTCAGAGTCCTTATAAGGAAATAAATTATCATAAAACAAAACTAGCTTAACTGTTTGGAAGCAAAGAGAAAAAAACTAAGTACAACTTTAAAAAAAAATGCTTTGGAGGCTGCATGGTCTAAGCTCTAAGGCAAGACAATCGCAATATACTAGACTGCCGATGACAGTAAGATCGGGGTTCGAATCCTGATTGAGTGTGCTGAGGTTTTTTCCTAAATTGTTTTCCACTCTCCCTCCACGCAAACGCATGTACACTTATTCTAAATTCAGCCTTTACAATCCCTAACTCACTAGCATAATTAATACATACGCGTATAACCTGAACAGATAGTAAGACGTAGTTTAAGGAAAAAACTAAAAAAAAATTGGAGTATTTAATTTACACATTTTAATCACGCCTCCACACTAGACCCGTAAAAAGCTACGAAATATTTCAATCTTAGTCTGAATTATTGTTAGGATTCGTATTTGATTTGAAATTCCAAATCTTAATATTTTAAAGATTCGTATCGGATTCGAAATTTAAAATCCAAATACATCCCAGATTCGGATTCGATGGAATTTAATCCGAAATTTGAATCTAAAAGTAAAATAATTGAGTAATTTTATTTTTTAAGAAGTTAGCATGCATCCATTAGTTTACTTGACTACATACATTTGAAAAACTCATAATTTTAAAAATATTTTCATTGTTTGAAAACGGTTGATTAACCTTAGTATTTGATTGGACTCAATTAAAATATGTTTATACAATTCGGCCTAATATTAGATTACAGCACACGATTTACAAACTAACTCAAATAATATGAGTACTCCTATTACTTTACACCAAGCCCAAGCTCTTGGATATCCACTAATGAAATATAGGACAAATCCGTGCCTATACTTATTCACGTCCCGTCAGCCACTACACGGATTTGAACCAAGGTTCCCTCGACTTGTGGCCGATCTTGTTAACCACTGAGTCGATTACATTTATAACATTTTAGAAAACATTCTAAAATAGTCGGAGTAAGGATCGTTATTTAATATAAGATTTGAATATATATATATATATATATATATATATATATATATATATATAAAATTGGTTTATTAGAATAATCTTAATAAACCAATAATATTTTTATTTTATTTTTCAAATTATTGAATTATCGAAAACAGTTAAAAATATAAATTTATATTTGGTAGAATGAAAATTGTTTTATAGAATATTAAAAACAAGGCATTAGAACATTAAAAATAACATGAAACACATTACAATTAGGTAAAATTACAAAGTTAGACAATATGAGCATTTTACTGCAGTTACTTTATTATTACTTATAATTAATGCACTTTAGCCATTTGTGAACGTGAGTCTAAGGCTTGTCGTACCGACTCCAGAGCGTTGATAATAACTGACAGTTACAATGACTGATGCTCTTGCAGCGGGTAATGAGGTTACCTGCTACACTACCAACATCCATCAACACCTCATTCAGTGCAACTGAAACACTCGTATCTAGTCGAGTTGAACTTGATATAGCATTGTCCGCTAATATAAGGTTTTGCCGAATACCCCAAGGCTGCAAATAACACAGTGGTAGAATTTTTAGTCCAAATATTTATAGCGATGGCTTCCAAACTCCGTTGGCTTACGACCTCCATAAATTAACATACATATTTTGGTGACCCTACAAGTTAAATAAGGTGTCTATATTTGTTTTTTATTTTACTCTACAAAATCTCACAAATATTTGACTTGATTTAATAGTACACAAATTTATGTTTCTGTAATTTCCCCATACAAAATGTTGATAGTATTTGGGGGGGGGGGGAAATTAATTTGTTTGAAAAAATTGATTATTTTATCACTTGTCTCTGCTTACTTTTCTAAAAAAAATATAGTTTTTACTATTAATATTTTATTTTATTCGGGGTATTTAATGTGCACTTTCTGAACCGACTGATCATACCAGCACAAGACTTATAAACTAATCTAATCTATAACAAACACAACATCCAGTTCCCGGCCATTAATTCATCACTGTGAAAGTGGAAATTTTAATTTCACCTATGATAAATTTTTCGACCATAACGGGAATCGAAGCAGAGACCCTTATCTCAGCAGTAAGACACAGAGAGTTGAGACACTATTCGCGAGAATAATGATATTGATTTAATTCAAAGACTATCTTGTTGTAGGTCTGATGTTTGTTGCTACAACATGATGTAGAGTAGAGAATGTGTTCCTCCTTACCTTCATGTGTTGTAGGTCTGATGTTTGTAGCTACAACATGATGTAGAGTAGAGAATGTGTTCCTCCTTACCTTCATGTGTTGTAGGTCTGATGTTTGTAGCTACAACATGATGTAGAGTAGAGAATGTGTTCCTCCTTACCACCCTACCTTGTTGTAGGCCTGATGTTTGTTGCTACAACATGATGTAGAGTAGAGAATGTGTTCTTCCTTAACTTCATGTCTTGTAGGTCTGATGTTTGTTGCTACAACATGATGTAGAGTAGAGAATGTGTTCTTCCTTACCTTCATGTCTTGTAGGTCTATTGTTTGTTGCACAACATGATGTAGAGTAGAGAATGTGTTTCTCCTTACCACCCTACTTTGTTGTAGGCCTGATGTTTGTTGCTACAATATGATGTAGAGTAGAGAATGTGTTCCTCCTTACCACCCTACCTTGTTGTAGGTCTGATGTTTGTAGCTACAACATGATGTAGAGTAGAGAATGTGTTCCTCCTTACCTTCATGTGTTGTAGGCCTGATGTTTGTTGCTACAACATGATGTAGAGTAGAGAATGTGTTCCTCCTTACCACCCTACCTTGTTGTAGGTCTGATGTTTGTAGCTACAACATGATGCAGAGTAGAGAATGTGTTCCTCCTTACCTTCATGTGTTGTAGGTCTGATGTTTGTTGCTACAACATGATGTAGAGTAGAGAATGTGTTCCTCCTTACCTGCGTGTCTTGTTGTAGGCCTGATGTTTGTTGCTACAACATGATGTAGAGTAGAGAATGTGTTCCTCCTTACCACCCTACCTTGTTGTAGGTCTGATGTTTGTTGCTACAACATGATGTAGAGTAGAGAATGTGTTCCTCCTTACCACCCTACCTTGTTGTAGGTCTGATGTTTGTTGCTACAACATGATGTAGAGTAGAGAATGTGTTCCTCCTTACCACCTACCTTGTTGTAGGTCTGATGTTTGTAGCTACAACATGATGTAGAATAGAGAATGTGTTCCTCCTTACCACCCTACCTTGTTGTAGGTCTGATGTTTGTTGCTACAACATGATGTAGAGTAGAGAATGTGTTCCTCCTTACCTTCGTGTCTTGTTGTAGGCCTGATGTTTGTTGCTACAACATGATGTAGAGTAGAGAATGTGTTCCTCCTTACCACCCTACCTTGTTGTAGGTCTGATGTTTGTAGCTACAACATGATGTAGAATAGAGAATGTGTTCCTCCTTACCACCCTACCTTGTTGTAGGTCTGATGTTTGTAGCTACAACATGATGTAGAATAGAGAATGTGTTCCTCCTTACCACCCTACCTTGTTGTAGGTCTGATGTTTGTTGCTACAACATGATGTAGAGTAGAGAATGTGTTCTTCCTTAACTTCATGTCTTGTAGGTCTGATGTTTGTTGCTACAACATGATGTAGAGTAGAGAATGTGTTCTTCCTTAACTTCATGTCTTGTAGGTCTGATGTTTGTTGCTACAACATGATGTAGAGTAGAGAATGTGTTCCTCCTTACCACCCTACCTTGTTGAAGGTCTGATGTTTGTTGCTACAACATGATGTAGAGTAGAGAATGTGTTCCTCCTTACCACCCTACCTTGTTGTAGGTCTGATGTTTGTTGCTACAACATGATGTAGAGTAGAGAATGTGTTCCTCCTTACCACCCTACCTTGTTGTAGGTCTGATGTTTGTTGCTACAACATGATGTAGAGTAGAGAATGTGTTCCTCCTTACACCCTACCTTGTTGTAGGTCTGATGTTTGTTGCTACAACATGATGTAGAGTAGAGAATGTGTTCCTCCTTACCACCCTACCTTGTTGTAGGTCTGATGTTTGTTGCTACAACATGATGTAGAGTAGAGAATGTGTTTCTCCTTACCACCCTACCTTGTTGTAGGTCTGATGTTTGTTGCTACAACATGATGTAGAGTAGAGAATGTGTTCCTCCTTACCACCCTACCTTGTTGTAGGTCTGATGTTTGTTGCTACAATATGATGTAGAGTAGAGAATGTGTTCCTCCTTACCACCCTACCTTGTTGAAGGGTAGAAGCACGAGGCCAAGCCCCTCTTGATGAATGCTTCATACCTCCACTATTTATTCGTAATCCCAGTGTTTGCCTCCCGGCACTATACACACATGTTCCAACTCAACCTAATTACCCGTTGATTTATGGGACATTCTCTTTCGTCTACGGATGGAAGCGACGCGACGTTGCCACCTTGTGGATCGCAAGGTAGAAGACCTCACCGATATGACGAACGAACGTGTTATAAAAACTTTATCGCCCCGTGAAGAAATGTGGAGAAGGGCCACGCATTTCTTGTCAAAATAGCTATTTGAATATCCATCATAATTATAAAATTTGACCAGAATCTTTATAAATGAGTGGGAAAAGTCTTGTTCGAATTATTTGATGCTTAAGACACGTTATAAAACATTGTTAAGATTACCATTTTTTTTAAATCATACTAAACGTATCTACTAATAATATTGCACGTCTAAGCTACATTATTTCTAGCCCAGTAATGGCAAGATTAATCAGTACTAATGTACAGTTGCCCTGGAGACGCCCGAATGTACTACTCGTCCATCCTTTCCGTGGAGGATCTTTCCATGTCCCGATGAGATGAGGGATGATGATAGTAGTAAAGGGTGTGGAACTAGTGGAAACACTTAAACCTAATTTAGGCTAACAACCAGACCCTGGTGACCATTGGGATAATACCCCTTTCAGGAAAATTGCACAATGGTACCAGGCGGAAATCGAACCCGGAACACCTAAGCTCGTAGCCAGGTGCACTGGCCACCACACCACGGGTCTGGTTAACGTATATGCTGAAGAAATGGTGTATTTATTTTGGCCCAAAACAGTGTTTTGACATACAATTATAATATTGTAGATCTTAGCTCACGTTTCTTTCCAACCTACTTTAATCTAAATCACCTTAGCGCCAGCAATCGCACTCTTTTTAAATACGAGGAAGCAAACTTTATATTATTTCCAAACTCAAGTCTGTAGTCGAACTAGGGGCCCCGTAGAGCTGTAGTTGGCTCCCTCTACCACTTTGATGCTGCCCTTGTCTCCACGTGTCTTCAAGGATTTTCCAGCCAGGTGATTTAGTCGCGTGGGTGGGGTGATTTGCGCTTGATTGCACTTTCATCCATCGTCAAAGTGTGTGGAAGAGCTATCGGATGATACGACTACGCACTGCACTCCATAACCCTCGGCTTCAGACACAACCGATTAATAATTATAAAGATGTATCTCTTTATTGAGAAAAGTAAATGGTTCACAGGAGGTTTGAGAATTGATTTTAAATCGGTGCCGACACCTTAGCTCAGTCGGTAGAGTGTCTGCTTACTGGGCTAAGTGTCTTTGGGTCGATTCCCGGCATGGCCAAGAAATGTATAGTCGGTTAAATGTAAGTTTTTCCCTTTCACAGTGATGAATTAAAGGCCGGGGGTTTGAGTGTTGTGTCCGTTATATTTTTAAATTAGTTTACAAGCCGTGTGCAGATATAATTACTTGGTTCAGAAAGTGTACGTTAAATACCTAAAATAATATTGATTTTAATTTGTTACCCTATCATAATATAAAATAAAGTTGTAATAATCGTGAAAATGATCCATCTCACTATGATAACGAATCTTACCTCAGTTTTTATTATTATTATTTTGATTCTAATTTTAAAATTAAGAGTTGTTTACAGATGACTGATTTTCTTTTGAAATGAGGAATTTTTCGAAAATGGCTCTAGCAATTTTGTTTAGAATAACTGATAACTTTTATTTTTTAAATTGTGTAAAAAATTTGAGAAAGAATATGCGATTGTGTCGTACGAGTATTTTATTTTAGGTAAAATTGTGATTAGAAAATTAAATATGAAGGGTACATTATTAGCCACAAAAACTGGCTGGTTTTTCAAATAGATTTGAGAGTATAATCCGAACGGGTAGTAAGACGCGGTGCCAAATAAAATTATTAAAAGAAAATATATTTGAATCTAGCTGTGTGTAGGGAGGACGTCATAGGGAAATAATTATATAATCTGTTAAACTTAGAGGGTATTTAAGAATTTAATTTTTAAAAAAAGGATCCGAAATTCAAACAAAATTTTTAAACATAACATTTTCAAATATGAAATTTATCTAGACTCGACCTACTAGTGTCATATCTCAAGATAATTTCAGAACCAACTTCACGACCACACTCTATAACATTAATATAATCATAACAATATGTAAATACGCTTTTTTTGAACTGAAAAAATAAAATATATGTATGATATTATCGTTGTGATATAAGAAAATATTATGTTCATACTATAGTATTGCATTTTTAACTGCTTCTTATGTTTCAAACGTCTCTATTTTCTTTTCTTAGTGCATGTTCAATATTGTAAATGTTTTATAAAAGATGGAACGTTAAAGTTTGATTTTTTTAAATCTATTTTTTAGCACCAAATCTTACTACTTGTCCGGACTATATGCATATGTACTAATAACACTGATGTGTTAGGGGTGAGTAAGATTAAATTCAAAGGAAATGTACCCACATTTGCGTGCAGTTAAAGTGAAAAACCATCCAGGAAAATTCATCCTCAAGTACACCAGCCATAAATCTCCCCGTCATCAGCAGTCCAGTCTATTACGAGAGTGATGCATTAGACCATTCAACCATCTGAGTGGGTCATAATTTATTTATTTGATTAGATAACTTGTATAAAAGTAAATATAGGAGAGTATTAACGCCCTCTACGTCGCCTCCTCTTCAGCTGACGACTGTACTGGGCGGGACACAACCAAGCAACAAGAATGTTCATCCGACAGAAGTGAGTGTCGGTTCTACACGACCAGCCCATATTCATAAGAGGATCAAGGTTCATTGTCTGGCTGTGTCCCTCCTTTCAGATAATACCCGTGAGGCGGTCATGTAGTCTTCGATACATTAGTGGGAGGACTATGGTAATATGAAGATTTGGGGAGCTATCCTCCCCCCCCCTTTCCACAACTAAACGGCAGGAGCACAGGGGCGGGGGGGAGTTACCACAGTACATTTTGGATCATTAGCTACTAAAAGAGGGGACCTGGTGGTCTAGGGGTAAGGTGTCAGACTTCTATGCTGAGGGTCCGGATTCAATCCTCTGTCCCGGCACACATTTATCTGCTTGCCAAACCCTTCCTTCACCTCTGACATGATGTGTATTAATCACAGCTTGTGAATGTGTGGAATGCCAGGTCTCCACCGTGGTTCGGATCCCACGTTAAACTGTAGATCCTCCATTTCATCTCACAATCACCCTACCATTGCACATTAGCGTAAGTGCGGATAACCCGAACGGGTAGTAAGACGCGGGGCTAATAACAATAATAATAATAATAATAATAATAAAAGCCTATCTTATGTCCAATTAACCTGGATGTTAAATACACCACAACGTTTGAACCAGAAAACTTATCGCGAAGTGAATTCTTCACTTGACAACAGTGAAATTGGAATCAGTGAAACGTTTCGTTAGTTCAAATTAACAAATCAAATAACACACATATTTCTAGAATGTCAAATTTGAGTGACTTTCAATCGATGTTGGTGGTTGAAAGTGGGCTCCTTATGAAAATCAGGGTTTAGGGTGTGAAGTCTGGCGTGTCGAAGATGAGGAGGGAAGGTATTTCACGCACGTGCTGACAAGATTGTGCAGTGGCGTGACGTGAATAATAGTGTGGGACGTGAGGAACAGGAGGGGACCCGAGACATAGAGCTTCTCGAGTTACCCGGACCACTGACGTACATCTGCAAATATCTTATTCGCGGCAAAATAGTTCAAAGCATGTTCGATCTCATTCAGGGGTCATCCATAAACCATGCTAACGTTGCTAAGAGGGGTGAGACGAGAGCTCGAGTGTCTATAGGGTGTTAAATGAGGGGGAGGGTGGGTATATCACAATGTTACGTCACACAGATCTTATACTTTCTAACGTTGACAAAAATAATATTACCGTAGTGTTTTCACTATTATAAACGTATAGATAACGTTTAGATTCTAAGTTGTATTAAATCTTTTAGTGTTACAAAATCTGCCCTAATAAATAATGTGCGTATTAGAATTGGGGACGAGTTCACCTGCTTTTAAAAGGTTAGCGTTAACCCCCATTACAGTTGGTCGACACGTTCCTTCTTGGGAATTGTAAACAAGGTGTACTAGTGTACTAACTCGGCTCCGGCTGTTTTTGGACTCCATTTAGGATGGTTGTAAATGTTTTCTCAAGCTGAGCGAAAAACAGCAAGTGATGGATAGTAAGACTAAATGTTAAGCTAATCTAACCTAACTTAGTCCAACCCAACCTAACCTAACCTAAACAAGATTAACCTAGTTTAAGGCAAAGAGATTGGTGGAGACGAATTCATATTTATCCGCAGTCTATTATTTGTTATAATCCTCCTGATCAGTGATCGTAGGCCCAACTAAGCTATGACAATAATCCTCCTATTACATTGACCGTGGTTCATCTAAGCTATGAAGATAAACCTCTCAGTGATCGTGGCCCAACTAAGCTATAACGATAATCCTCCTGGTCAGTGATCGTGGCCCAACTAGGCTATGATGATAATCCTGTCAGTGATCGTGGCCCAACTAAGCTATAACGATAATTCTCCTGGTCAGTGATCGTAGCCCAACTAAGCTATGACGATAATCCTGTCAGTGATCGTGGCCCAACTAAGCTATAACGATAATTCTCCTGGTCAGTGATCGTAGCCACCAACGTAACGGCGTATACACGATAATTCTCCTGGTCAGTAATCGTAGCCCAACTAAGCTATAACGATAATTCTCCTGGTTAGTGATCGTATCCCAACTAAGCTATGACGATAATCCTCCTGGCCAATGATCGTATCCCCAACTAAGCTATGACGATAATCCTCCTGGTCAGTGATCGTGGCCCACTGTTATGTGTCCGAAATAACGACATTCACCCTTGATGTGAAGAGTTACGTAACACAGTTGAAGGAGGAAGAGGTCAGGCTACATGTCTACATGGTGTTACATTGGAAAGATCAGGGTAAAAAATGAGTAATAAAAGAGCGTTACGCGGTGTACGAAGGGCTCCCAAGATACGGTGACCCTAAAAAATGCGGTCTTTCTCCCAGCAGCATACTTTAGTCCAACACGAGTATTCTAGTAGTTAATGAATAATATTAACCTGTGAGAATGATGGATACGAATGGAATGTGTTCCCCTTGACACGTGACGTGAGGGGAGTGCAGATAGTCTCGCACGTGTAACGCACGCCGCTCGGCCAAATATAGGGTGCACGCGCCAGACTAGAATAAACTCGACTGTTTTAACTCTTGTTCCAGTGTAAACATTGCACGTGCATCAGGAGTGCGAACCACGACGTTCTTCTGGTCTTCTGCGGCTGGGTGCAGTCTCCGGAGAGTGTTCCGAGCAGTGTTGCTAACTTACATCACTAAAATACCGCTTGAGGGGACCAAAATTATCTCATTTCCCATTAGATTTCAACTAAATATGTCTTGACTTTCTAATGTTAATGCATTTTCTAACAAAAGGGTTTCTTTTCAAAGAAAACAAAAGTTTAGTCCCTTTTATTACTCAATACATGCACGAAACATAATGACCTACCAAAATTCCTGACGCGAGATAAATATTGCACATTAATAATCTAAACACCCCAATCTATAATTAATATAAATAATACTTTTAGATCACGTTTCATAGGAGCTTGAGAGCAGCTAGTGCTAAACTAAATTTCCATTTAGCTGCCTTGCACATAGATTACTTTAAAATCGAGAAAACAATACAAAAATCATTCAAGGTATTTTCTCTCAGCTAGAAAAAATCTAAAATCTCAGCTGTTTTTATTTGCTTATTTTAATCGCCAAATCCACTATGATAAACGCTAGATCCAGTGGTAAAAATAATTTAAGTTGGCAACACTGGCTCCAAGGCGCACAAGGCTGAGTTTGAAGGGAATTGAGTGTGTTCCGATGGTTTCAAGGCTAGGTTTTGAGGAATCTGATTGTGTTCCAAGGCAATCAAGGCTAGGTTTGAAGGAACCTGAGTGTGTTTCCGAGGTTGTCGGATCAAGGCTGAGTTTGAACGAATACAAGGGTTGTTTCCGAACTGTGTTTATCAAGGCTAGTTTGAACGAACCGTTGAGTTTAGTGTTTGAGACCTGAGGTGCAATCAAGGCTGAGTTTGAACGAATACAAGGGTGTTCCGATGGGTTTCAAGGCGTAAGGTTTTGAAGGAACCTGAGTGTGTTCCGAGGCGATCAAGGCTAGGTTTGAAGAACCTGAGAGTGTTTCCGAGGCGTGCAAGACTGGCGGTTAGATAAAACTACTATTTAGCCCGTCCATAGCTCTTTATATCCTAAGCTAAGGGAAGCCTGACAGTGGGAATCCGGATCGTAGCTAGTAATAATAATATTAATTCTTTTTCTTTGGCTGAAGATAATTAGGAGACGAAAACATGGTCGTACTAAAAACACATCTCGTGCGAAGAGCGGGTAATTAGCAGGTAATGCAATATTACATTAAGATAATTATTTTAGAAAGGAGTTTCTTACGATGACTTGGCATTTCTCTGAAGAACATATTATTTTCTTTTAAATTTCATTAATCTATGTAACAAATCTGCGACTGAATGAGTCATGTAGCCATCCATACCAGTTCCTCTGTATTGTAACACCGGTAGCCTCGAGCCAGGGGCAACTGAATGTTGTGTGTTTTGGTCCAGCAGTGGATGCTGCGGGCCACGTCCCTGAGTAAACAGCTAGACGACATGTGAAGATGAGCAGACGGAAGTTACTACCTTCAGTTTGTTTGCTTCTTCACCAGTCTCAAAGAAAAACTCTTTTTGTGTGTTTTAAATATAGCTTTTAATAGAAAATATTTCAATGGGGGGAAAGATTTTTTTTTGTAAAAATGGCTGAATAAAAGATATTTTACAGATAAGTGTTTTTTTAATATAGTTATGAGACCCTCGAATACTTAAAGGATATTTTAGATTCAAGGATTCGAGAAAATATAGTATTAGAGATTATAAAATAAATAAAAATAAGTTTATTTTTTTAAATTTTGAATTAGAATTTGTTTTAGATCTCTAATATTACCTATTAGTGATTCAGCCCCAAACAAACTCAACTACCAGGCCCCAGACCATTAATTTAACACTTAATTGAATGTAAGAATTTTAAAATTAATGCATTTTAACAAAAAAATGTTAACAGTTATTATTTACATTTTATCTTATTATTTTATATTACTATTGATTTTTTTATTCTTGTGGTCATGATTTTTTCCAAGATTGAGTTTTGAGATTCGGATTTGTAAAATAATTGAATCAACCAATCTCTAATTTTTTCCCTAGGATTTTTTTTGTCATAATGTAAGGCCCTCTCTAACTAATAAATATTCTAACTTTGGTTAAAGTTGAACACATTTAAGAGAGTCCTTCAGTATGCTACAGACTTACTTATTATGGAGAGAGAGAGAGAGAGAGAGAGAAGAGAGAGAGAGACAGAGAGAGCTGGGCGGGGGCTGACAAGTGCTATAAACACGGTGATTTTGAATGATCATGCCAAAATGAAATGGGTGGAAGATTTGAGATAAAACGACAAAATTAGTATGGGGAGCCCATGGTCGGGTATGGGATACGAGAAAAAGCCAAGGTGTTTGCAGTTTTTTTATGGCAAAACTCTTTTTTCGTCAAAATAAATAAAATATTGCTCCAGTACAAACATAGAATTTAATTTTCTTCATATAGTGACCTTGAAATTTCTTGAATATCTGTAAAGCGTGTCCTGGAATTTAATGACAACTTTTTATATTAATTTAAAAAGTTTGTTAGATAATGCCACCATCCTCATGACAGATTTTCAGGAAAAGCTGTTGATATCAACATGGGAAGAAAATTAAATTCTCTGTTTGTACTGGCGCAATATTTGATTAATTTTGGCCAAAAAAGGTTTTGCCACAAAAACTGAAAAAAAAAACACTGGCCTTTTCTCGCGTCCCCTTCCATCCCACCTTAAGTCAATATGGAACTTAAATTAGGTACTTAAAGTTTTACCTGAAGTCTAGACAACTTTTCTGGCATGCAGATCAAAAGACTCGAATTTATGTCAGCTAGTTTGACGCCTGTTAAGGAACCGCTGACGCTAAAACCATCCCTTCCCTAATGACGCAGGTACTAGGAAATGTCACAATTGGAACCTGTTGAATGAATATGTAGGATATAGCGATCATGTCGTACAAGTATTGTGCTTTGCTCGTGTGACATTAGATTATTGGATAGTGACCATGTAGCACGGTATATTGTTCATTGACCTTTTAACACGGGATATCATGCAGTGATAGTGTGATATAGGATATTTCACAGTTGCTGTGCAGCTTGGGGTATTGTGCAGTGATCCTTTAGAACAGGGATCTCCAAACTACAGCCCGCGGGCTACATCCGGCCGCCACAAGATTATATCCGGCCCGTTCCAAGATTTTATCAAAAAACAAATTAATTGTTTCTCTTCGTTAGTTCTTTATTTGACTTGTCCAGTTTCTGTCCGCACGCGTGCTTCCCCCCATGACACCAAGCCAGAGTGCTGTCGGAATTGCAAACCCTCATTTTCAGTCGCAGGCGCCATTCCTTATACCGACAACAGAACGGCTTGACTGTGACGATTTTTAGGTAGTTCCAAGTCTCCCGGCAGAGTTTTATCAAAGGAAAGTTCCTAAAGGTGTTACCTAATTTAAAAACAAGTAGTTATATATTGACTAATTATTATAAATATAATTTATTACATATAAATTGATTCATTTCTCACAGAGAAGAACCAACGTCAATCACTTTTATCAAACACTGACTGGTCTTGGAAAGTGGAATTGTTTTTATAGACGTGACTGGCCATATGACTTGAATCTAAATTTGCATGTTGAAACAAATTTGATTTATGATCTATTTGCACACGTCAAGGCATTCAGGGCAAAAATAATGCTACTTGAAAAACAGGTGAACGTTACTTTGGCCCGCAAAAATGTGTAAAATATATTATGTGGCCCGCATAGCGAAAAGTTTGGAGACCCCTGCTTTATAACAGTGACCGTGTAACTAGGGATCCTATCAATAAAAGCGGGCGTGGGACGAATCCCCCGGCCCCAGTTGTGGGTTGTCTTAAACCGGGTACGTGTCTGGGGTTCAGATTGTCTTGTGTTGGCCCTGCACTTTAATTAGGCCCGTTCAAGCGCGCATTGTGATATGATGTCATCTAACGATCATTTCCTTCACTTCCCACCGAGTCCGCGAGTGGGGCCTCCATGGACTACTGGGAGGGAGGTCATGGCACTTAGGCTGTGACTGGGGGGCGTTTGGAGATTGTACTGGCATTACCCTGAATGGGGGCCGCCTCTGTGGTATAGTGGTCAGAGTTCCTGGCTACAGATCCAGGGCTCGATCCCCGCCTCTTACAGATTTTCTGTAAAGTAGTGGGTCTGGAACGGAGTCAACTTCAGCCTCATGAGGAAAAATGGGGAGCTACTTGAATAAATAAGTAGCAGCTCCAGCCTAGAAAACTGAGATTAATGGCTCATTGTGTTTATATCAGACTCTATCTTCTCCAACAGATGGTGGATGTTCTGTCGGTATGACTCGATTGTGGTTTGACGCCATGACGCTTTTTTAACCCTAGATAGGGAAGAGGGCCCAAGAAGGTAGCGAGAGATCCATGAACCACGTAACTTTTTTCTTACATTTTATGATCCCCCTCCTTCTCCCATGTAACACCAAGTAGACGTTTAGCCTGAACATTCCCCCCCTCCAACCTGTGTTACGTAACTTACTTTTGTCACACTAAAATAGGGACTCAGATTTAATACGACTTGGGATCAGAAATTATAGTTCCTATAACTTTGTTTATTAACGGTGAAAACATGAACAATATTCTGAAAATTGAAAAATGACACTTGGACACGGGAATCGAACCCAGGACCTTTAGCTTAGTACGCCAATGCTTTCACCACTGAGCTATCCAGGAATCGTCCAGTGCCCAGGGTCATTCTTCACTCATATTTTAAGGCAGAGTCTATTGTGGGCGTGCGGAAATCGTCGGCCACAAATGTGTGGTTTTATTAAGATCACGAGTGGTCAGATAAAGCAGCCACCTTCGACTCGGTAGTTGGATTAATGCTGCCACTTGAAATTTTTTTTTTTAACATTAGAAATTATAAGATATGTATTACATAACACTATGATGTACCCACCATCCCCCCATGTAACACCATGTAAACATTAGAAATCTTCCCCCCCCCTCCCCCAAAAGCGTTACGTGGTTTATGGATGATCCTATACTATTTGTAGCAGATACACGCAAGCATGACCCATGGGGCGCCAGGTACATCTGCAACCCTGTATACACATCGTATGGTATGTCAATCTCCCTACCAGGCGCATTACTAAAATAATTGTTTACATTGAAAACAGATAGGCTGAAGAAATATACGTAATTCACTATGTACTACACCTTCTAATGGGCTTGTGTATCAAGCGTTGACAGTAAAAGTTGGAGTAGTATTGTAGTAAGAAACACCCATTTTATAAAAAAAAACATATTGTTTTGTGGTCGAAATTAATACATTTTACTATATAACAAGTTTTATTGACTGAGCATAGTGAGGTCATGTATTAACTTGACCATTTGGCATTTAATGTGTCTGTTTATATATCTGTTTATTTTGCGATAGCTGTAAAATGCTTGGACCAACTTCAACGAAATTTGATTATTCGTTTCAATATGGCGGATGCTCAAAAGGTTTTTCGTTAAATTTGAAATAATCTCAAATGATTTTAATTTAAAATTATATCGATAGATTACGTAGGGCATGTATAAAAAAAATTGTATAATCGCAAGACTCACGTGTTAAACCGCGTAAAAAACCGTTATTCTTTGTGAATATAATGTATTATTGACTATTAGTATTAATCAGTTTTCTGTCTTTGCTTGATTCCCAAGAGAAAATAGCAACTTAAAATCCAAAGAGAAATTAAAGGAGATATTTCAACTTGAGATCCAAAGAGAAATCTTTGGACTGTAGTAAAGATAAGAATATGACATAATTCTTAACATAATGTACAGTACTTAGCAACTAGCATTTTTTTAAATAAAAGGAAAAAGGTCTATTGTTAACATAAATACTAGTTTTATAGGTAATGATGTTAGCTATCAAAAATGATAGCTAAAGATCCCATGACTTGATTTATGTTCATATTAAAATAGCTTTAGTAAATTTTGTAATTGTTAGATAAAGTATTTTCTACCAGATATAATAAACTGCACTTCATAACAAAGTTCAGTTACTTATATAACGTTACATAGGTTGTAGGTTTAACGTGTTGTAACTAGGTTGAAAAATTACCTAGGTCATCTCTCTTGAGAGTTCAAATCACAAAGTTTATAAGAAAGTCCAGCGTAAGTTCAGACATTGTGATTTTTGTGTAAATCTTTTTTTTGGAAACCTCACCAGTTTTTTTATGACATCGGGAACTCTATCTTTATGGCATTCATATATTCGGCGAACAACCGTTCAAAAACCTAACCTTCAATTTGTAGGCTCATAGAAGTTTTTTTTGTAAAAAAAAGTATCTTTCTGTCAATTATTACGTAAGAATGGATAAAGTGAAAGTGAACTAAATTAATTCTATTTTTTAAATAAAAAATTTAAAAAATACCCAACCGAAAATCCGACTGTGTTAGATTCTGTTCTCTGGTCTCTATACAAGTGGCTTTCAAATTTTCTTCGTGCTCAAGACAAAAGTATCAATATTTTTTAGTCAACGACATAATTTACTTCCTCTTCATTTACCAAAGATATTTCCACATTTTTCATTAGTCATTCTCAAAGTCAGATGTCAGTCAGACTATATTTCTGATTCTGATTGTTAAGTTCTCCGCCAGGAAACGCTGTTCTTTTAGTTCTCTTTGTTCCAACATTCAGTCTTATTGATGTTTATTTTGTTTTGTTTGCAGCAATACTGGCAGAACAACTACAACAACAGCGGCTCCTCTGGCCTCCACGGCAGGGCAGATTCCTCCGGCAGGGCAAATTCCTCTGACCTCTACGGCAGGGGAGATTCCTACGGAAGGGCAGATTCTTCCGGCATCTACGGCAGGGAAGAATCCTCCGGCAGGGAAGATTCCTCCGATGACTACGGTAGGAGAGATTCCTCCGGCAGGACAGGTTCTTCCGACGACTACGACAGAGGAGATTCCTCCGGCAGGGCAGGTTCCTCCGGTATCTACGGCAGGGGAGAATCCTCCAGCAGGGCAGATCCTTCCGGCAGATCAGATTCTTCAGACACTTATGGCAGGGGCGATTCTTCCGTCAGGACAGATTCTTCCGGGAGAGCAGGTTCTTCAGACATCTATGGCAGGGCAGGTTCTTCAGACGCATACGGCAGGGAGATTCTTCTGCAGAGCAGATTCTTCTGGCAGAGCAGATTCTTCAGACGTATATGGCAGGGCAGATCCTTCCAGCAGATCAGATTCTTCAGACACTTACGGCAGGGGTGATTCTTCCGGCAGGACAGATTCTTCCGGGAGAGTAGGTTCTTCAGACATCTATGGCAGGGCAGGTTCTTCAGACGCATATGGCAGGGGAGATTCTTCAGGCAGAGCAGGCTCTTCAGACATCTATGGAAGGGGAGATTCTTCCGGCAGGGCAGATTCTTCAGATGTCTACGGCAGGGGAGATTCTTCTGGCAGGGCAGATTCTTCAGATGTCTACGGCAGGGGAGATTCTTCCGGCAGGACAGATTCTTCAGGAAGAGCAGGCTCTTCAGACATCTACGGAAGGGGAGATTCTTCTGGTGGGGCCGATTCTTCCGGCAGAGCGGGTTCTTCAGACATCTACGGAAGGGGAGAATCTTCTGGCAGAGCAGATTCTTCAGATATCTATGGTAGAGGGGATTCTCGGCAGAGCAGATCCTCAGGCAGAGCAGATTCCTCAGCAGAGCAGATTCCTCAGGCAGAGCAGATTCTCAGGCAGAGCAGATTCGTACGGCCTATATGGCAGGACAGATTCGTCCAGTGGGCTATATGGCAGAGCAGATTCTTCCGGCAGAGTAGATTCCCCTGGAAGCAGTTACAACACGTACCCCGTGGCAGGTGCGAGAGTGAGAGGAAACTGCACAGGCTCAGCCTGCTGCATACCGAAATGTTTTGCAGAGAAAGGATCAAGGGTGAGTCGACTTATATCGTGATTGTACAGTGACCTTGCCGACAGAAACAATTTGCAATGGCTCTTTGTTTATTTAATACAAGTTACAATGAATTCGTCATTTTCTATTTATCTTTAATTAAGAATTGAAATTTATAGTCTAAAGCCTTTCAACTTCAAATGACGTTTGTGAAGAGGCAAATAACATAATTGATGAAAGTTGAAAGTTAATTAATTTAAATTTTGAAAGTATGATTTAAAAATAGATCAGGGTTTCTCAAATTGTGGCAGGCATACCCTAGGGGGTACGTGAAAGATTTAAGGAGGCACTGGACGTAACACTGAGTTTTATTAATCATAAAATATTATGTTTTGATGATAGTAAGTCTTATAAACAAATTAATTCAGATTTTAACATGATCTCGTGGTCTTTTATAAGTCTTGCTTACCCTCTGTCACGGCTTTGTTCAGCTTACCGCTAAAGGTTTACACAAATTTGAAACGACCGTTTAGACTTTACAAGATAGCGGGCACACTTAACTACTATTATATTTTTAAAATTAAGATGTTACTCCATGAACTCGAAAGGGCAATGCTTATGACGAAAATTTTAGTAACACTGCTCTATATCATATGGTTTCTAGATTTATAGTTTGGATTAAAAATGTGCGAATCCAAGATTTTCAATTTCGAATCAAATCCGAATATTTGCTTACTAAATCGAATCTAATATTTTTGAAAGAAAATGGTTACAAATCTTGTCAAAATAGAAGATTTCATCATTAAAACTTTTCAAATCGAATTAAAATCCAATATATTAAAATGGTTCGAATAAAATAATAATCGAGTAGTTCATGATGAAAATGTTTCAAATCGAATCAAGATAGAATATTTTAAAATGAAGATGGTTCAAATCGTATCAAAATCGAATATTTCAAATGAAAACGTTTCAAATCAAAATCCATTGTTTAAAAATTAAAATGGTTCCAATCAAATCCAAATAGAGTATTTCATTTTGAAAATGTTTCGAATCGAATAAAAATCGAATATTTTATGATTAAAAAGTTTTAAATCAAACCTGAATCAAATATTTAAAATTAAATATTGTCAAATCCAAATCAAATATTAAGCTAAATCATACGTACATTTTTGAAGTGAGTCCAATAAAGTAATATGGTAAACAAACCGCGTTTAAATAATGACTAGATTTTTAGTATTGCAAGATTAGTAAGTGTACATGGTCAAGTCAAATAATGGATCAATGCTTCTTGAAAAAGCTAATTACCCAAATGTTTGACCTAAAGATTCAAATTTTGAATTAAATTTTATTGAATCAGAATCTGGGATCTATTTGAGTTTGAACTTTCAAAAATCCGATACGAGCTATTACAAGATTCAGATTTGATTTGTAAATTTAGAAGCTTAGTACAATCTTAGTTTGAATTAATGATATTCTTATCAAGCTGCATTTTTTTCATAATGATATGTTAATGATTTTATTCCCAGTTGTAAGACTTTGAGAATCATTCTTTTAAACAAGAAGTCCTGAGTTCAATTTCCAGTCTGGGCGTAAGCTTTGGAAAAGCTAATACAAACAACATTTTATGTTTGACCCTTGCTCTCTCTTCAGACAGTATGTCCTGTATTTCAGGGTTCCCCCGGAGGACCAGGACTCACAGGACCTAAAGGACAGCAAGGATTCCCTGGGATGGAAGGACTTCTAGGACCTAAGGGTGACAAGGGTGAACCCGGGCCGCAAGGGCCCAGGGGCCCTAAAGGAGACAGGGTACGTGTCCAACTTACAATTGTATCTATACATTCACACACAGATACATCAGCGGAACTGGGGGTAAAAGAGCAGTTGGCTAGCCAGGTTCTGTTGAAGGGGCCAGGGCTCGAGGCTGACAAACTGCGCTCAAGATTTTTACCGCAGTCAGGTTTTCTGTCCGCCTACCAGTTGAATTCTAGAGGTCTTTTAAATTAACATTTTCCTTAGTTCAGATAATTTTCAGTACTATTTTAATAGGAATAACCTTTTAGAAAATACAAATATATATTTCTTTGCGGCAAACATTGCTAACATTTTACTGTTTTATTTGTGTTATTGTATAGGTATTGATAATATCTTTCAAAAATGACAGCTGCAGATCACATGACCTGATACATGAATACTTAATTTATATTTTGTAATATTTCTAGTTGGCAAATATGAAAACTCGACCATAAATCCCAGATAAACGCAACACAAGAGTATATAAATAAATAGACAGACAGAATTACAAGTGATTCCATCACCCGAAATGGTGTTTGAGTGACCTAAGAGGTTAAACTCTCATCACACTTAGCTGCCATAGGTGATGGGGTCGGGTACTGATCCCGGAGATGTGCATTTAATAGTTTGCCACACAGTTTTCCCATATTCTTTCCATAATAAAGCGGGTGCAATTCTTATTTGCTACTCTCCTTATTTCTCACCCTTTTATTAAGGTGGGACTGTAGGGAACATACGTGAAGGTAGGTGTTTTTGCAGGGTTTTTTTAACCAAAACTATTTTTTGGTCAAAATAAAAAAAAATTCTCTAGCAGAGTCATAGAGTTTAACTTTATTTAGATATTAATATCAAGAGTTCTTGAATATCTGTCAAGGGGGTTCTGGAATTTAATGACAACTTTTTTTTTCTTTTCATTAAAAAGTTTTTGTCATTTAATGCCGCTATTCTCACGAAATATATTTAAGAACTGTTGATATCAGATGTTAAGAAAATTAAACTCTATGTTTATATATTGGAGCAATATTTTATTTATTTGGGCAAAAAATAGTTTTGTGATAAAAACTGCAAAAACACTGGCCTTTTAATTCACCTTAACTTGTTTTCTTGTGCCAAATATACAATTTTAAAGAAAGGGAATACCTATTGATTTATTTGAAAAAAAATCTCTGGAACAATTCAAAAGTAAACACATTGATTAGTATCATTGATAGTAAAAACTAGTTGTAAAGTAATATTATTGTTTCAGGGTAAAATGGGAATGCCTGGGTTTCCTGGTATTAATGGTATTCCTGGAGTTCAAGGTCCCCCTGGATCTCCTGGATTGCCTGGATTAGATGGCTGTAATGGAACTGACGTGAGTGCTTTTCCTTCTCTTTTTATTATCAGAGATTAAAAAGAACCTTTAAAATAAGGACTGGCTTAAGTACACATTAGTGAATTTAAAAAACTTATTTCAAATTAATATTTATTTTTCAGTTTAACTTTTGCACGTATAAATATATGTATTTTAAACTAACCTGCCTCGGTGGCATAGTTAGCTAACGTGCTAGTTTCATGTTGAGCTAGACTGCTGAGGACGAGGAGATCAAGGTTCGAATCTCTGTCGGGTGAACTGGGGGTGGTTTTCCCTAAATGGTATTCCACTTTCCCTCCACGCAATTGTGGGTTCACATCCTCTAAATTCAACCTTCTCAATTCCTAATCCATTAGCGTAATTAGTACTTGAGTGTATAACCCGAATGGGTAGTAAGACGCGGTGCTAAATAAAATAAAATAAATATTTTTAAGTCCTAAAGAATATTACAACTAACCTTTTTTGTGGGGGGAGGGGGGCCTAAAAGTTTATATTTATAATATTATGAAAAAAAAATTCAACTAATATATAGTTAGCTCTAAATGTATGATGAAAATTAAAATTTTAAAATAAGTTTAGATTTCAGGATATGATAATTTTTTCCAATTAATATGCCTGAAAAAACTGTAGAGCAAATTATTTACCCAAATTTCATTGTTGTCAAGTAAAGAATGTATAAAACCACACTTTGATAAGTTTTATGGTTGACTTTAAACTGAAGTATTAAAAAATTAGTATTGTAATTTAATGTTTAGTAAATACAATAGTTAATAATACATTAATGTTGAAAATTAATAAGTATAATTTGAGTTTTACAAAAAATGAGAAATAGTTATTTGGAAAAATAATACTATAACATAAAACTTAAATTATAGGGCCTATTAATTTTCATCATTAATGGTTTTTACTAAACATACATATTTTCAATTCTTAATTTTTTAAAGCCATTTAATTCTTTTTATATGTATTCATTTTTTTTGAACTCATTATAGATTTTCAATATATTTGATTCTATTCAACTAATTATTATTAAAATAAATTGTTTTAATACTTTAGTTTTAAGTTTAATTATCTTTTCTTAATAACGCTACTTTTTTTTTTATTAGAATGTTTTTTTAAATGTTAATAATCTTACATATAATTTTCCAGTAAATCGGCCATGAGACGAAATCTTAAGATATTCACAGATTCATATGATTGTCAGAGTTTGTAGTTATCGGACTGTTTCTAGGAGCCTAGAATCGGTGGGTTATAATAATGTCCTGAATATCTCACAGGGTCCCCCTGGTATTCCTGGAACTTCTGGTGATCCTGGTCCTAGAGGTTTCCCTGGATCTCCTGGTCAAAGGGGTCCCAAGGGAGAACCAGCTTACGCAGGGATTTTCCCCAAAGGGCAGAAAGGAGAGCCTGGTTTAGATGGAGTGAGGGGCTCCCCAGGTAACCCAGGGCCTCAGGGCGGCTATGGAGAGAGGGGGGACCAAAGGAGATATAGGACCTGTGGTATGTAGCACAAGCACACACTCGTCACTTAATAAAAACTATAACTATTATCACATGTGGCATGTTCACATTTAAACATATGTGACTGGCTGAACGGAGAGTGCAATGAACTCTGGGAGTTTTATTACTAATGCATGTATTACAAAGTTACTTTTATACAAGATTGTTTTCTATACTCCCTTCTGGCAAATATAAATTAAAATGATTCCTATAAAAACAAGGAAAAATTGAGAACTTGTACTCCTTGTTTACCCTGAAAGGTGTCAAGCTTACCTTGCATTGTTCCACTATGGCGAGTTTATAAGATAGTGCCATAGTGTAACATGTCAAAGTAAGCTTGCTACCTTTCAGGGTGACCAAAGTATAATTGTGTCTTATATCTTGGGTGAATTTGTTTTTATGTCAGAAAAACTTACTATTCCATTGATTTGAACAAACATGTATTTTATGATGGATTAGTTGTACGCGACATGCATGTAAAGTTGAAAGGTCAGGGTTCAAATCCCTGTCCAGGTGTCATATTTATTTATTCACATAAATATTCTATAGATGTTTTATTTACTCCCAATGATCTCCATGTTTGGATGTTTGTGAACAGGGACCTCGCGGTCAGTAGGGAACAAGGGTGAGAAGGGAAATATGGGTGTCGGCTACGAAGGGCAGAAGGGTGAAAAGGGAGACAAAGGTGAACGAGGACCCCATGGTAGTCGAGCAATCATACCTCTGCTGGGGCCCAAAGGCATCACGGTTGGACCTATTGGTGATACCGGAGACAAAGGAGACAGAGTAAGACACAGCTATCTATAAGCACCAACTAAAACCATGTAGAATTTAGATTCAGTTAAAAATATAAACATTTATGTGATTAGCTGTTAATGTACATAGTTTTTAGTTTACTTAAAATAATCAGTTACTTCCTAAATAGGGCTTGGAAAATTAAACAAACCAAAGTTTTCTTCATAACTAAACAAACAATTTTCATTAAATGTATTACTATTTCACGTTTCATTACATGTTGAGTTAAATGTTTAATATTTTGTTCAGGCAAGTCCAGAACATTTTCTTGACAATAGTATAGATACTAACTTTTTTTAATCCACTGTGTCCTTTGCGATAATTTTTCTTAAACTCCTGTTAGTGATGAGTCACACTACTAGCTGGGGTGTTGTGTTTCCAGGGTGAATCAGGTCCCTATGGGGATAAAGGTGAGCCTGGAATGATCGGAGATCCTGGAGTAACTGGAGAGCTGGGCATGAAGGGAGAGAAGGGGTTGCCGGGACCTGCAGGACCCAGAGTGAGTAACATGATGCATCCTTAAGGAACTTTCTAGATATAACCTTTGGTTGATTCTTTCAGTGGAAAACACTTTATAGTACCTATTAGTATAAAAAGGATATTATAATATCTGTGTTCATTAAATATCACCTTAA
Organism: Timema podura; assembly: GCA_033556935.1. Taxonomy (NCBI): domain Eukaryota; kingdom Metazoa; phylum Arthropoda; class Insecta; order Phasmatodea; family Timematidae; genus Timema; species Timema podura. The sequence continues at coordinate 68,897,031 of JAVRXN010000011.1, read as the reverse complement.
GGTCCAAGTAGCATACTTTGATTAAAAACTTAGGTGTGAACTCAAATTCTTAAAGATATTTAAATTGGATCAGCTCAAATCCATAAAAAAATTATTTGCTTTTAAAATTTTTCAAGTGGAAATTTGTTTTAGAGCGTTAATAATGGCTATTGGTGGTTCAAACCAATTATAATTATAGGATGAACTTAATACTAGGCCCCAGACCAGTAAATTAAAACTTAGTGAATTAATATTATTAATATTATATAAATAAGATGTTAATTTAGTTCTAGTTTTATATTTATTTTCTATTATATTATATTTTTAATTTATTTTTTCAAATTTATTTGGATTCAAATTTGGATCGAAGGTAATGGAGATGCGAATTCGTAAAATAGGGATTCAACGCAGTTCTATTGAAAAGTAAAAGAGAAAAAACTATGTCATATTGTGGTTTTGGAAAAGATAAATAATTGTTATACTCATAAATGACTTTTGAAGCAACATGCTCAATCTGTTTAGTTTTTTAATTAACTGATTTAATAATCATTGTATATTATATTATTTCACAGCAGTACACTGATGACACATTATAAAACTTAGTAAAATGACCACCAAATGCAGTTTACATAGCTTCTTTATAACATTATAACAATAATTTAAAATCTGTGACAATGCTGAACAATAAAATGATATTTTGCCTTTAATTGGTTTTTATTCACAAGCCATAGTATATGTATGGCATTTAATATTCTCAAAGCAAATATGACACTCTTAGAATGTGTCTTTTATAGGCAACATTCCCTATAAAACCATTGGTCTAATCATTACAGAACAGTAATTTATATAATACTAGCACAGCACTGGCATTACCATGGCAACACTTTTCTTCCTTCAAACAGGACAAAAAAAAAAAAAAAGTCGTCTTTTATTTCTTCAGACCTGGTTTTTAATTGATTTAAATATATCTAATATAAATTTTAAAATTCTGACTTCAAGGTGCACATGTTTGTGCACAGGGGCTACTAATTTTAAAATTTTGGACCTCTGCTTGCAGAATATATCACGCAATTCTCATGACAGACAAACAAACTTTTCAATTTATTAATATAAATAACATACATGACTTAACCATTTGTAATAATGGTTTTGACCTTAAAAAAAAGTAGTTTTTTATGGGTTTGTGTGGTAATTTCTAGTGTCTTATCAAATTTCAATGATATATAGGGCTAGGGAAACCTGAAAATATATCTAGTACTTACAAATAATATTTGAGTGTGAGCAAAACTACCTTGATCGGCCATAATCTGTAATGTTATAGGAAAGTTTAAAAAATTTATTAAATATCCCTTTCTTTATAGGTGGGAACATAGGTATTAAAGGAAATGTTGAATTTAAGGAATAAATATAAGAGGTATAGACCAAAATAAAAAGCAAAATTAGAGCGGAGAAATAATGGATGATTTTTTTGAGTCGATCGGGGCCCAAAAAGGTTACTGACTCCTGGTATAGATATTACAGTAAAGTGTTGTAATATGAATATTATTTATCTTTGTTTCAATGTTTATCCATTTACTTCTCAGGTGTTATGATAACCGAGTTCACATCACGTTCCCACTGATAGCTCCTGGACAAAGAAATGCTTGGACCATCCTAATATTATGTTTGTGGATAGGGTAGAGATGGTTTTGCCGGCCCACCGGGCCCGATTGGGCAGAAAGGAGATCGAGGCCCTGACGGGTTGGACGGACTCTCAGGAAGACCTGGACCCAAGGGAGATTCAGGCAGAGATGGGCCATCCGGACCACAAGGGCTGAGAGGTCCGCCAGGTCCACCAGGTGTAAGTAGACCTTTGTGAGATTTGTTTTAAATAATGTGACGGGAGGATATTAAGATTTGACCAAAAAAAATATTCAATTTTCTCTATTTAGTTTGAAAATTTGGAGCTCTTTAGCAACCAAGTTTTTTGATGTGTTTTAAGGTTGTTGTTTTTTAAATAGATCTATCCCACACAACATATTTGTTGTTTAGTGATTATTTTACTTCATTGGAATTCAAATTGTGCACAAAGAAAAAAAAAATCAAGCAACCTTGGCTATTTATTCATGTAAATAATTGTAGCTTACAATACCATTATATGCTAAGAGCTATTCTTAGATATGAAAAAAAAAATTTCAAGGTTAGCTTTGTGCCAAGTTCGAGGGACACCCAGGGAGGGTAGGAGGAAGGGGGTATTCTCGAAAGACACCCCATCCCCCCCAACTTTCCAACCACCTCATTTAATTATAGCAGAAAGTCTTACCACATACAAGTGCATAAAAGGCAGAAAAAAGTTGTCTTTTTTCAAACCACACTTTTTCAAAAATGACTTGCATTGAACATTTAAGAATAATGTTTCCTAATAATTGAAGGAAATTTTTATCTTTTTTTTTTCACTAACTGTTTTAAATGTAATATTGATTACATATAAATGAAGTTAATTATATATAAATCTGTTTATATATATATACATAAATCTGTATATGTATATGTATATAAATCTGTATATATATAATTATATATATATTATACAGATTTTTTTGTAAAAGGGGGTCCCCAAAATTCTATTAGCCCAGGACCCCTGAATCCTCTGGGTGACCCTGACTAGTTCACTAAAGGTTTATTGTTCGACCCACCACAGGAAGTCTTATCATTATTATGCCGACCATCAGACTCGCGATTGGCCAGATGGTCAATGAAAGTGAGGTTAAGGTTTGAATGATGGTTGGGTATTTGGGGATGTTTTATTGATGTAGTTTTCACCTCTCCACACTAATGAAGGTGCATTTAACATGACTATCCTCCTCATACCATCCAGAGTTAATAGCCATGATGTTAAATATACTAATGAAAATTAAAAAAAAAATATAGATAAAATATTTTAATTATTTATGCACGTATAAATAAATATTCTAAGCCCCTAATTCATTCTTTTGGCCTCATCCATGACTGAAGAACATCATCTCCTCAAAGGTTGCATCTATTAACCGGTTTCCTTGACTAATATTGTCATAATAGGGTGGCTCCGGACGCCCAGGCCCCCCAGGTCCAGAGGGTCCGAGAGGTTTCCCTGGACCAACAGGTCCTAAAGGGGAAGATGGCTACCCAGGTGCTACAGGACAACGAGGGCCGCCAGGTGTTCAAGGAGGGCCTGGTGAGCCAGGCAGAGAAGGACCAGAGGGGTTCCCTGGCGATAAGGGAAGCAAGGGCGAGCCTGGACTCACAGGTAAACATCACCTTGAATCTATAAGAGCGAGAGAGATGTCATCCCTTTTCTCCAGAACCTTCAATTTTTACTGATCGGTCTCTTTTGCTACTCGTGAGAGGGATGGGGCTCAAGAGGGGCACTCACCCCAGAAACCTTTGTGATTTGGGCATCGTAAGAATAGGAGAGTCAATTTATGTATGACTAGCAGAAGTACCTGGCGTTGAATTGTGTGGATAGCTCAGTCAAAGTTTTTCTTTATTTCAAACAGACGGAAACAAAACACTTCATTTTATTTCGTACAAAATAGGTTTGTATTTTCTAAAGGTTCTTCAAATGTCTATTTTTAAGAAAGTCAAGATATGTCTAGTCTTACTTTCACCTATTTTATAGATACTTCTTATAATAAGAATGCATCCTTATCAGATAATATATTTTACACTCAAAACAAGATCTTATAGTCTTATTCATAAATAGTGGCAAAAACTCGATAATTTCATTTGAAAGCCTCAATCCCTAATGTATTTAGAGGCAAGGTTTTATTTTACCGGTGTGTTTCAGGATTCCCCGGTCAGGAAGGACCAAGAGGGTTCCCAGGATCTCAGGGATCCCCAGGTCCAAGAGGTCTTGTGGGAGAGAAGGGACTTTCAATAATGGTCAGTGTAAAACTACAATATGTGCATGCTAAGATACATAGATCTATCTAATTTTTAATTTATATTGTTTGTTTTTTGGTGAATAGACTCACTTTAAAAGCTATGTAGACCTACAAAATACCATTCAGCTATGAATAACTACATGATGGAGATCTATGTTTTGGTTTTGACGTCTTCTTAAGTTTGTGCATTAAAGCTATTTCAAGACTCGTGTTTTTGCTTAAAATTACTAGACATTAGCTATAGTAACTCTGCTGGAATTGAATTTCTTGTTTTAATGGGGTGTAGAGAGTGATATTTGTTGGTGTGTGATTGTTGTTGGAAAACTTATGTGTAAAGTCTGATTTTAATAGCAGCCTCATTATTTCAAAACTGGAAAACAACCTAAAACAACCTAATATGTGATATAGTTAGACACATAAAATATTATTGAGATGTTTCCTCAAGTAATAAAAAATAATTTAAACATTTGTATTTTATTGGGACAGTAAAAAATATAAGCACAAAAAAAAAATCACTTAATCATTCATGACTCATCAATACCAACAACTTGTCCCAACATTTTCAAGACATATATTCAACTTCAAGGAAGAAATTATTATGTAGGAGTCATACAAATATTGTTTCTCGCTGGGATATACTACTGGAAACGTTTTTGTTCTCGTCTCATTGTATTGATATTGTTTTATCTAGTGCAGGCCTAAATTTATTTCTCAGTGGGAGGGTTTTGAAACTTCCCCCCTCCTTCCTCTTGCGTACAGCCCTGATATAACCTTAAATTGCTGATATGTTCTCTCACACTTGCTCCTAATTTGATCAATTATATATAGGTTCTGCTCTACATTCCTCACTATGGGAATATATTTTTGTTGACACCTGAATTTGAGTGATGAGAACATAGGTATAGTTTAAACAAACTCTACTTACCCTAACAAAAAAGCCACGCCACACCACTGATTCACAGTCAAATAACTGCAATGATTCAATGGAGTCTTAAGAATCTCCTCTAGCAACCATGGTGATGTTCCAGGGCCCAAAAGGTCTCGATGGTCTGCCTGGAAGAGACGGAGAAAAGGGATCTAAGGGAGAACGAGGGTATGCTGGGTTAAGAGGTTTCTCTGGAGATTCTTTGGATGGTATTCCTGGACCACCAGGTCCTGTGGGTCCAATAGGAGAACCAGGATTGCCAGGAGTTCCAGGGTTTCCAGGATTGAAAGGTTAATTAATACTTGTCACTATATGGTACTTTATATTCTATCAATATTCAAGGTAACTAAAAGCTACTGTGGTATGAATAGAAAAATAGGTAGGGGATGTATTTCTATTAGTTTCATTATCATTTCAAGGGTTATAGGGGATTGTAAGGATTCATCCCATCCACACATACTTACCGCATTGGCCCAAATATAGTATGGCCACGCAAATAATATGACTCTGAAATTTAGAATGTTTTCTACATGAAAAATAAAATGTCTAGAATATACCTCAAGATAAAAACTTGACACAGTTTGGTTTTAGTTTTATGTAGTTTCATCTTATTCCCTTGGTCACGTAAGACGCCAAGGAAGCCTTCTTTTCAACTCGATCACTCACTTGCAGACCTACCATGGCTGATTTTTTAATACCAGTAACACAGCACAGACTCCACCACCAACTAACACCGACCTAATGAATTACTAGTTCACTGACACTCCAGAGTGGAAATCCTCCTTTTGTTTTTACCTTGATGTTATTATTAGATGTGTGCAATGATTCCCACCAGCCAGAACAGTTCCAGCTTGCTACTAAATATACCTTTGTAGATATCTACCGTTTTTTATCAGTGAATGATGTTAGGCTGAACATATAATAGGAGTACAGTTTCGGAAGAACATTTTTATGAGAAAAACATCACACTATTTTCGAGCCAATACAGTACTTGTAAAATAATCTAGAGTCATCTACTAATTTGTGTACTAGTACCCCCTATTTTAGAAGCTTATGTTTCATCAGTTAATAGTTTGACCACCTAGATGGATTTTCATATGAAAATTAATGACGATATGAATAAGTGTCTAATGACTAAAAAATAATAAAATATGGAGATATTGTAAAAACAATATATATATGTTGTTCATGACATTTTTGGGGTTGGGGTTGTATCCCCAAACCCCATGGCTACGGCCTTGGATTGAAAACGGAAGTTCACTTATATTTCTCAAGTTCCAACCCCGCATAAACGATTTCAACCATGTGATCATGAAAAGAGTATATGTGCATATGAGCATTGTATGTGATGTGAAAAAAAAAAAGAATATGTTAGAAGGTCGTCAATATAGGGGACCTATCAAATAGTATCTGATGCTATGCCGAGTGAACCAGATGAAGTGTAATGTTGCTCATTATCAGGTGATAGTGGAATCCCGGGTCTACCTGGTGGGAGATGTAATGCCTGCACGCCTGGGTCCAGAGGGGACAAGGGTGACCGTGGAATTGATGGTGTACCAGGACTGCAGGGGCCTCGCGGACCCCCAGGAGAGAGAGGGTTCCCAGGGGTGGCAGGAGAGGATGGACTGCCAGGATCAACAGGACCACCGGGAGTGCCTGTGAGTACAACATAACACACTATTTTATCTTCTAGGCCTTGTCTTATTACGTTCTGACTCTATCTTCCAAGGTTAATGTTGGTGCATGTATAGTACACAATCCACATCTTATCTCAGCTGCTCAAGGGTGATTTACACGGTGCTGCTTTTATTCGCTTTGAACAAACTTCTCTATAAGCTGGCGAATTCGCTGGTAAAAGATTCTAAAGACGCGGCTTCTTTTATTCTCTCGTGTCATAATTTTTAAAACGCAGCGAATAAAAGACGCTAGCTGAGAAGTTGAACATGTTCAACTTTAACGCTCCTGTAAAGCGAATAACTAGCTGCTTTTACCAGCAGCATAAAATAAGTGACGTATTAGTGCTTTTAAGAGTGATCAGCGAATGGGTCTGCCTTAATGCGCATGCGCAAGACTGGCAGCTTGCTACAAACCTTGTTTGAGACGCACATGCGAGGTGAGTTTTTTTTGACACCATGACACAAGAATGGTTAAACACTGGTGACTTCACATTCTTTAGAAGCATTGTGTAAACTTTTATCAGCTAGCGAATTTTGCAGTCAAATATTCGCTCAGGGAAAGCGTCAAGGTTGAGTCAAAAGAAGCCAGCGAATATTATCAAAAGCAGCACCATGTAAATCACTCTACAATCACTTAAATACCATAGTACATCCTTATTCATTAATTAATTGAAGTAATCATTATTCTTTTTTCAATTTAGTTATTTATTTGTTTTGCACTTGATAAAAAGGGCATTAACTCACTGAAAGGATCATGTGATCAATTTAAGATATTTTACTTGATTAAATATAGGCACGGTTTATTACAATATTATTGCTATTAAATGTTTACAAAAATTATTTGGAATAAAAAGATAATTGTGTTACAAGTGTGTGTGATGAGTCTAAATCAGAGGTCCCAAAATGCATTCAGTATGAAAGCTACTGTCAAAATTTAAAATTTTGTTATGTGGGCTACACAAAATAAAAGTTTGCTACTCAAATAAAAATTTTCCTCATTGCATATTGGCTATTTTTGTAGTGTGTGCAGTGGTATTGCCATCACATCTGTGTACCAGCTAGGGAGGGGTCTGTGTTCATCATTTCACCATATTCATAAGGTTTTTTTTTCTAAACGTAATTATCTGTGATTCACGATAATAATAAAGAGTGGAAGCTTTATTTGTATGAGTATTTTTTTGTAAAAATTTGCACCTCTCTATGCCCCCTTTTATGGAGATTTGCTCAAATGCCCAAAATATTTCAAACTGGTACCTCTACATACCAAAACGCTTCCTGTTCCTCTAGTTAAACCCTCATTATATATATATATATATATATATATATATATATATATATATATAATATATATATACACATCTCCACTGGCCATTTTTATTTATATCTTTGACTATGGTTTTTTTTTTTTTTTTCTAAATTGAACTAATGTCTCCTAAAAACAACAGGGTCGTGATGGAGAATCGGGTGCGCCTGGACTTCAAGGAAGCAAAGGTGACTCTGCATATGTCCCGGATAGCTTGGTACGAGGTCCCCCAGGAGACAAAGGGTCTCGTGGTGAGCCAGGCCGTAGTGGGCCTCTCGGCCCTCCTGGACCTCCCGGACCGTCCGGAAGAGATGGCATGCCAGGATTCCCAGGTGCAAAGGGTGATAGTGTAAGTACTACTGAATAAACAGAGTCAGTAAAAGCTTCCCCCGAGAAAGACAAGCATAATTAAAATAACTGAAACTAAAGAAAAAGTATTTAAGTTAAACTTTTTAATTAATCAATATGTTTTTAGTTGCCTTTTGATTTATTAAATTTATAGTTCTATTAATTTTAGTTAAAACATCAAAAACAGATATACTTTCATGCAATCCTAGGTTTACATATGTGGGACCCTCGGGGAGGCATAAAGTGTGGAGGTCCTCATAAATCCATGTAAGTTACATCATAGTGTGTTTGAGAAAAGGTAAAAACTAAGCAAGTGTTTGATTTTACACAAATTTAATAATAACAATGTAAAAGGAAAAAGGCTTTATAGATAAATACTTCATATAAAACGCTCATAATATTCTAACTTTCTTTGCTTTCTTTGCAGCAAACTTTTTAGTAAGAGTTTATTATGTTTTCTTTCTTGTGGGGTTTTGTGGGGGTCTCGGAGCAATCACCACAATTGCCCTACCTTAAATCTTACACTGCTTGCATAAATAAAAAGTTATAAATTTATTCCTATTATTATGTTTACATATTCACCAGCCAACATTTATTTATATCAATGTTTCCTGAATGTCGTCAGTCATGTACCTCTTTCAGGGCTATAGTTTAACCAACCTACTCCTTCAAACTCAAAAAAATACATCAAACATATATCTAATATCGCTTAAAGGATAAACAACATTAAGATCCATGTTAATTTATCAGATTCATTGTACTTTTATTCAAACATATTCTATAAGTAATAAAAATTAGTGTTGCATTGCTGAAATCAATGAAATCTTTCACATGCCTCTAGGGGTACACATACTAGAGTTTGGAGTTTGGGAATCACTGAGTTAAATGGCCCTTGATGTTTGTATAGCTAAAAGCAAAACAAGAATCTTGTGTTTTGGTGTTTATGTGAGCGTACATGTATGTTCACATAGAGTTGAAAAATACACTTTGGTTACAGAATTTAACATTACTCCTAATATACTAGGTATTTAGACAAGCTTGCCAAGCAACTAGAAAACCAGGAAATCCGGAAAAATAGAGTATATTTTGGGGGTGGGGGGTCTTGGAAAACACAGGGAGCTTTGCAAAATCTAGTAACAATACTGGCATGTTAATGTGGGATATTTAACTGGAAGCTTAAATTAGATCTTTGAATGAACGAAAAAGTGAACTGAAGAATTAAGCACACTGATCGAAATATGTTCCCCTTAAACAAGGGTTATGAAGTGAGAGAAGATGTATTTCCCCATCATTCTTAAATCATCCTGTTTTAAAAATAAGTTACACGACTTCACACTTAGTCAGTTTGATGAAAAAATAAATTTTATTATATATTTTTTTAATCCAAATTATCTGTAAAAATGTGAATTCCTTCTGGAAAACACACGGAATTTATTAGTAAGAATATACTGACAACCCTGTTAGACTAATTATAAATAAATTATATGTAAAAAAATTTAAAAATTGTATTATTATGTTTAAATATAAATACATAATAACAATCCCTAACATTGTTACCATTTCAAATAAAAGCTGAAGTGATGTGTTGAATTGCAGGGTGACCGCGGATTCCCCGGACAAGACGGCAGCCCAGGAGAACCGGGCTATCCAGGACAGGAGGGTACTAAGGGAGTGAGCATCAAGGGTGAACAAGGTTTAGCAGGACGACCGGGAGAAAAAGGAGACAAGGGGACACCAGGGCTATACGGGCTGAAGGGTGAACCTGGATACTGCCCACCCGCCAACTTAACTGCAGGATTCAAAGGGGACCGTGGAGCTCAAGGAGAAAAGGGTGAACCCGGCCCCCCAGGCCGTAATGGACCTGTTGGAGATAAGGGACTTCAAGGACTTAGAGTAAGTTTGGTGTTCTTTCACAGAATTATAAGTGGATTAGAAAATATCAAGATTTCAATGTTAGAACCTATTCTTTACAGCACTTTTTAAAAGTACTGCAATTCTTGAGTTACCTATTTGAAAACATTAATCAAATGGGCATTGGCTAAAAATATGTATTTGTGTCCCCAGGGAGAGCCAGGTGAATTTGGTCCATCTGGAGTCCCAGGCCCTGTGGGGCCTAGAGGTTTACCGGGCCCGCGCGGTGACAAGGGAGATGCTGGACCTATGGGTTTCCCTGGCGAGCCAGGTCGAGATGGCACTAGAGGATTACCAGGACTCTCAACTAAAGGTGGGTGTAAGCCTTACCCTCCACTATCCTGCCTGGTTATCAAATAATCTTACCCATTTCCTTTTTTTCCTGTTGTGTTTTTTGATCTCCTCTTTTAAGAAGTTGAATTGCACTTTTCACACTCCCTCCTGATGAGTTTCAAATGAAACTTAGGTCAGGGAATTGGGCGGTAACGATCAATTTTCTTCAGGAGACAACCCTTACCTCTTTGTCCAGTGGTAGCAATGTAACTTGTGAATTGCTTTCTTTTTTTAATTGTAAAAGCCATATTGTGTTCATTCCTTTTATACGTGTCTGTCCGCCTTTACTGTACCTTCTTCCAAATATGCCATTTACTATACAACAAATCAAAGATATACATTTTTCTCAAGAACTTCCATCAAGGCCACAGCATTTAAAAAGGAGTCAATAATAATAATAATAATAATAATAATAATAATAATAATAATAATAATAATAATAATAATAATAATAATAATAATAATAATAATAATAATAATAATAATAATAATAATAATAATAATAATAATAATGATAATGATAATGATAATAATAATAACGATAATAATGATACCGATGATAATGATGATGATGATGATGATGATGATAAATAATTATATAATTATATATATATGTTAATATTATTTAATTATATATAATATTATCATAATATTACTTAATTATATATAATTATAATAATAGTATTATAATATATAATTATAATAATAGTATTATAATATATAATTATAATAATATTATAATAATATATAATTATACTATTATAATATTATTATAATATATAATTATACTACTACTACTACTACTACTACTACTATTACTACTACTACTGCTACTACTACTATTACTACTACTATTACTACTACTACTACTACTACTGCTACTACTACTGCTACTACTACTACTACTACTATTACTACTACTACTACTACTACTACTATTACTACTACTACTACTACTACTACTACTACTATTACTACTACTACTGCTACTACTACTATTACTACTACTATTACTACTACTACTACTACTACTACTACTACTACTACTGCTACTATTACTACTACTACTGCTACTACTACTACTGCTACTACTACTACTACTACTACTACTACTACTACTACTACTTCTACTAGCACCTCGTCTTAATACCCGTTCAAGCTGTATGCACTTACACTAATGTTTCATGGTAGGGTGATTGTGAGATGAAATGGAGGATCTACAGTTTAACGTGGGATCCGAACCACGGTGGAGGCCTGGAATTCCTCCCATTCACAAGCTGTGATTAATACACGTCTTGTTAGAGGTGAAGGAAGGGTTTGGCAATCAAATAGATCTGTGCCAGGACTGGGAATGAACCCCGAACCCCCAGCACAGAAGTCTGACACCTTACCCCAAGATCACCAGGTCACCTGTTAAAGAAATCTATAACATATGACAAAGTACAGTGTCTATTTATGATCCGCTGTTTGAACAACCTTTTCTGACAGTTTAAAAAGTTTCTAGATGCAGCCCTACTCATTTATAACCATAGGAAAATGGTGATATCAGTATGGTTTTTTTTAGCACTGTGTCTTACTATCTGTTCAGGCTATACATATATGAACTAATTATGCTAATGAGTTAGGGATGAGGAAGGTTGAATTTAGAGGAAATGTACCTGCATTTGCATGAATGGAGAGTGGGAAACCATTGTGGAAAAACCCGCTTTTGTACACCTGGCCAGGATTCAAAATCCAATCTCTCTGTCATCGGGCAGTCCAGTCTAACACGAAAGAGTTGCCTTACACCATGCGGCTACTGAATCAGGTGGTATCACTGTTAAAGTAGCTGTTCTACAATATTAGTATATTTTATAAAAGTATTTCAAACTGTAGATAATGTATAGTTAGACTAGCTATACATGCAAACATATTTTGGTCTACAAAATTTAAGTAAATTTCAAACTCAAATTGTTTTATATAAAAACACAAACTATGGGTAGGATATTATTTTCATGTATTATTAACAATTTTTGGATTCTTCCTTTTGGTGATATGGCATCAGGCATAATTTTTATAAAAATGTATATGGTAGGCCTACTATTGATTCTATGAAAGCAATGGTTTAACTTGTTAATATTACATTGTGTAAATATATTTCTTTGCTGATCATAATCAATTAGTCTTTTTAGAAAAGTTATATTTATTATATGAGAAAATATAATTGTGTTTGGATAGTAACACATTGTTTAACCAAATGTTTTGGTTTCTGAGCAGCTAATCACAAAAATGGATGTTCCATCAGGTAAAGATCTTATTTATTTATTTAAGTACCTACTAATAACAGTGTAGGTTTTATCAATTAAATTTTTTTTTTGTTAAAATTAGCACAGTGTAGTTAAATAATGTATCATCTTAATTTGAAATAATCTTATACAAATTACATAAATATACCTGGACACAGGAATGAGACTGAAAACCAAGTGTTATATTTAAGATTATCACCACTAATATATCTTTTGTTTGGACAACCAGGAACAAAAGGAGAAGCGGGTGTCCCTGGAGTTGGCCCCCTGGCCCACAAGGACCTTATGGAGACCAAGGAGAAAAGGGCTTGCCTGGACCATCGGGCAAATATGGCATACCAGGAAGTGCAGGTGATTTTAAGTTTAGGGAATATGCTAAAAAAATTAGAGATAACTTTTGTAATATTTTTATGTCTTTGGTAATAGAAATATGTTCATGTTAAGGAGATTTTACTTTCATGAATTATATATTTTTCTTAAGAAACAATATATTTTTGAAATTACTTAAACGGTTCTTCCATCCTAGATCGATGGCTACATTTAAAATGTCAGTTTTCTGGTAAATAAATACATCAGAGATTGTTTGATACCTTTTGGGATATATTTATTTAAAGAGTTCATGGCTGTTTTTTCAGGTCTGCCTGGGTTCCCTGGTGAGAAGGGCGACAGAGGATCCCCTGGACTTGACGGGCTCCCAGGACAATCAGGACAGAAGGGCGAACCAGGACCTTTGGGCCGCCTGGCCTTTCCGGAATACCAGGGCAGCCAGGGCTGGATGGAATGAAAGGTACACCTTACTACACTATCTTGTGTTTCATGGTTGAGTTTATACAGTCAACTAAAGTTTGAGCCTATTTATAACATATACACAGCTGCAAAACAGTCATTTCTTAGCTATTTTCTTAGTTTTTTATATCTTAGTTAACAAATTGTCTGTGTTAATAAGGAATTTTTAGTGTAAATTTACCAATCTTCGTTATCAAATCTAGCACGGTAAATTGTAAAAATAAAGATTAGTGGGTAGGTATGTGTGAAACTTTGAAATGTTAAAGTCGTAAGTAAAATCTACTTTGCTTCAACTTTAAAACTTCCAATAACTTTCGCACCTTCAAAACATTTCAATGAAAGAAGAAAACTTTGGCATACATGTATCAAGAACATATTTGAAATATTTAACTAAATATGACATACTTCAACATGTAATCATTTTTAGAACAGATACTTTATAGTATTTTAACACCAACTAACGATATCCATAGCATAAGCCTAGATAAATTCAGATAGTATAAATCAATATTGTGTGTTATGTTTTTTTTCTTTTAAGCCCTTCTGTTTACCTAAATAAACCTAATAAATAATTTTAAAATCAACAGTGGTGTTATGTAATGACAACAACAATAAAAACCTTATCTTTGATTTTGGTTTTGCTTCACATGTTTCAAGATTTAATTCTACTTCACAGTGCATTTAAAAGTTGACCTTCACATCCGTCTATCAGTAAACATAAAAAACTAAAGTGGGAATTATTATCATAGAGAAATAAAGTTTATTTTTACTATTCCTAAATTTGTAATTGCAGTCCTGAGGGATTCCAGCATTTCATTATCTATTTGATATTGCTGTACAAGTTCAAAAACAATATAAAGGGAAGGGTAAAATACATTTTCCTAATCTCATAGAATATATCTGTGATCTGGATAAGCTGGTTAACTAGGCTAGTTGGTCGGTAGTTCTCAGGATGTGTAAATTGTGTTTACTTGTTTTTTAAATTAGTAAAGCAGTAGTTTAACTAAATAGAAACAGAAATAAAATAAAATATAAATAAAATACGGTTTCCACGAGCTTGTGTTTTGTTGTTCCAGGTGAAATTGGGGTGCCCGGCGAATCGGGCCGTCCTGGACTTCCTGGCTTCCCTGGTCAAAAGGGGGACACTGGTGTGCCTGGGGCTGATGGAGCTAAAGGATATCCCGGACCTCGTGGACAACCAGGTCAGTCCTTACTATTAAAATTATGTGATAAGGGGTTGAACTTGATACTTTAAGTTTACAATCATTTCCAAAAATCCTCACAGCTCAGTTAGGAACTCAAGCAATCTTATTTAATTGCAAATGTATTTTCCTAATTATTATAAATGTTTTGTGAACTCAAGAAACACTAATATAGTTCAACATCCAAAATATAAACTAGCTTAACTTAAAATAGCATAATTAACCCCAAGTCATTTGGCTATTTAATCCATTATGATATGCGCATTCGTACAGTAATTGTTCTATTAATTTAGTAGCATAAAGCCCTATCGAGTCAAAGGTGGCTGCGTTATCTGATAGCTCGCGATTTTAATTGATCGATCATATGTTGCCGACAATTTCCGCACCCTCATCACAGACTCTGCCTTAAAATATGAGTGAAGAATTAAAGGGACAACTCTTGCATAGCTCAGTGGTAAGAGCATTGGTATCCCAACCTAAATATCTCTGGTTCAGTTCTCATGTCAATATGTCATTTTTCAATTTGAAGAATATGGTATTTATATGCGGCTATAGCCTTACTTAACAATTTAACCCATCATAAACATAAAAGGATAATCCATACCTCATCCTTTCCTAATCTCATAAAATCCCGCTCCCCCTCCCCCACCCGGTACTGGCATGTCTCTGAAAATCCTTTCGGGGCGCCTCCACGTGGCGGCCCTGGGCAATGTGTACTGGAATTGGCCAGACATAGCAAAGACCCCGATATAGGTCATCTGTATGTGAGGGGCGAGGCCCCTGGACATGCACTAAGCGGTTGGTAGTGCGTACCCGTGTAGCGGGGATAGCTGGTCAGGGCACCTCCACGAGGTCCCCGCTGGGCAACTCTGTGCAGTTGGTCTCAAGATGTGTGCTGAGGGGCGGCAGCCAAGGTCTGGGGCAGAAGTCGATCTGGGGTAAAAGTGATGAACGGAGGAGTCGACTGTGCAGAGGCTGAGCTCCTGACCTCCTCGTGGCGGGGCAGTCACTAGAAGGAGCCAACTCCTAGCTCCATGCGGTCCCAGTGGAGCGGGGGATTTTTCCAAGTAACCCAAGGCAGACCAGCATGGGGGGGCTGGTACTGGATTTTTCGGGTGCCCTAGTACCCGGAATGGCACTCATGGACCTCGGTCCATGTCCGGCGAAAAGGTTCTGTTGCCGAGGGCGTATAGTGGTTGCACTGTAAAAGGCTTCAGAGCCCAGGAACAGTGTAGCAGGAAGCCCCTTTGGGGGATCTCTTCGGAGGTTTAGTTTGGATTCGACTGTCCCCCTCCCCCACCCACACAAATACAATAAATACTCGTGGACCAACAAATATTTAAAGTAAGTCATTTTAACCAGGTCAGAGTTGTACCAAGTTAATGAATTGACTGACTGTTCCCAGGAGCTCTGGGTGCGCCTGGTATTGATGGTTTCCCTGGCCCTGCGGGTGAGAAGGGAGAGAAGGGTCTTCAAGGTTTCCCTGGAGAACAAGGACTGGATGGAATTCCCGGCTTACCAGGACCTTTGGGAGAGAAAGGGGACCTGGGCTTCCCTGGGCTGCCTGGACCATCTGGACCTCCCGGACTTATTGGACCTAAGGGAGAGCCTGGTCCACAGGGATTGTCGGTAAGTTCCCGAAATAATGATGTATGCACATTCAAAAGGCACAAAATATGGAAGATAACCAAATTGAAAAAAAACTTTGACATTTGCATTATATCTTTGGTATCAACACATAATAAAACCCCTTCAGTTTGAATTTGGATCTATTTTCTTCTCTGTCTCATCGTGTAGGGACGAAAAGGGGAGCCAGGTCTGGTCTCGGAGAAAGGTCAGAAAGGTGAGCCAGGCTTGTCAGGACTACGAGGACCAGAAGGCTTTCCTGGACTCGATGGTCGGCCTGGTTCAAAGGGAGACGCGGGACTTCCTGGAGTTGGACGGCCAGGTTTTCCAGGTTCTAAGGGAGAGCCCGGTACATCTGGGCTTGATGGGATACCTGGTATTCCAGGTGCCAAGGGGGACAAAGGACTGGATGGCTACTCAGGAATTAAAGGGGACATTGTAAGTAATCTGAGTTCACCCTAGACGCACTAGTTTAATGTTATGTATGATATTTATTACTTTTGTTAAGAATCAATTATGTTAGTCAAGTAACAATATAGATTCTACTAAACATTAATATTGATGATAAAACAAGCGTTTCATTTTGAAAGTGAAGGAACTGCACAAATTATCTGAACCTTGATTTTTATAGAACATTGATTGAAAATCCCTAAAACTTGGGATTTTAAAACTATATCTCACTGATTTATTATTCTTTAGGTGAGTCTTTTTTTGTTCTAATTTCCATACAGTTCCCTTCTCGACTATGCTGGCTTCCAGATTGTTCAAAGTTCATTTTAAAAGTTATCAAAACCTTCCAATAATACTTCCTTTTGTATTATTGTGTAATTTCTCTTTACATTATAAACTAAATGGACTAAGAATGTAAATGCAAACATTTTTTTCTCGCCATTGTGGCATCATGAGTTTCTAATTTTCAATATAACAGGCTTCGTATGAAAATCAGACTTTAGTAAACGTTTGTCATGACATCGGTTCAAATACCAAAGTCTGACACAGTGAAACATGTGAATAATAATTATTGGCTTTAATCAGGTTTCAGAATTAATTGATTTTACTGATATATTTTTTTCTAGGGTCCTCCTGGGCCATTTGGTGCTCCTGGCTTGCCAGGACTAGATGGACTACCGGGACAAAAGGGAGAGCCTGGTTTACAGGGTCCTGAAGGATTCCCTGGACCTAAAGGAGACACTGGATTCCCAGGCAGAGATGGTTTTGATGGAACTAAGGGAGACTTAGGATTGACAGGCAAGAAAATAAAGTTCCTTTTAGAACGCCTTGTAAATTGTTATGATTTAAAATGCTATTGCTATGGTATGAATGGATGAATTGGTTACTTTACTTTCATTTACAAATATATTTAGTAAATAGGCATGTGTTTGCAGTCTTCATGACTAAACAATGACTGCTAGAAGATGTGGTTGTTTTTTTAAATTCCTAATGCCAACTAAAATCATGGTGCACCGATGTTGATTTGTATGGTCGGCAGGCTTGCCTGGCCCGGTGGGTTTCCCTGGTCTGCAGGGTGGTAAAGGTGATCGTGGAGCACCGGGGCCCATTGTGGACGTGAAAGGTGACAAGGGTGAGCCAGGCCAACCAGGATTGTTGGGACAACCAGGTCTGAAAGGAGAGCGAGGGTACGATGGGCTGCCTGGACGTGACGGGGAGAAGGGTGTACCTGGACCCTCAGGACCCAGAGGGCTCAATGGACCAATTGGTTCTCTTGGACCTAAAGGTACAAAACTACTTCTTTTAATTCTTGATGCAAAACATTATTTGAAACTCGTATTTCTGAATTGTCTTTCTCCAGGACACTTTAATATTTCACTTGTTGATGAGAACAATATCAACATATCTAAGACTGGTAAAGAGTCACGTTAAACTGAATTTATTATTCAAATAAAAATTTGAAATTACGTTTAGATTCTATCACAGATTTATTTAATTTTTAAATTCATAGTTTGTATTCAAACCTAAACTGTTAGATGGTCTGCCAGAATTACTAGTGGATTTTAAGTTTTCAGCATTTTTTTTTGTTTAAATTTGATAATAATCCATAAAATTGTGAACATACTCATTTTAGTAGAATCAGATAAAAATTATTTACCTGATTTATGTGAAAACTAGGTGACGAAGGCCCAGCAGGAATCGTAGGTCCACCCGGTCTTACTGTAAAGGGCGAGAAAGGTTTGCCCGGACTTATGGGCAAGAATGGCAGAGATGGAACACCAGGATTTCCCGGACCAAAGGGTAAGATTTCAAAAAAGCCTACTGTTTTGGGTGTGATTGAAAGTTTAAAAAAGTATTAATTAATAATATTGTGACTGTTGAGTAATTACTACCATGATTACACTGATATATGTGTATATAATAAATCACTACATATTAAATTATATCTATTTTTGCTGCCCCGCTATTTAAAAATTGTTTGTTATAGAGATAAGTCAGTCACTTTATTTCGAATACAGCTATTCAAATAGTTTACCACTCTCCCTCCACACAAATGCGGGTACACTTCCTCTGAATTCAAACTTCCTCATCCATAACGCTTAAGAAAAATTAGTACACAATATGCGTATAGCCTGAATAGGTAGTAAGACGCAGCTTTTTTTAAATCTTCATTCTACCTGAAAATCCTGAATTTTGAATTTGAATCTTAAAAAACATGATTATCATAAAGAAGGTAACTTTCCTACATTGGTCTGATTCCCCTCTTTCAATTATGATTTTGTTCACATTAATTATTAAATTGTTAGAGAAATAGTAACTAGCTAAATGCTAACAACTTTGTTATAATGTGAATCCACATTCAGTCATGTAGGGTTCGGTTGTTAAGTTTTCTCATAATTTAACTATGTGGGGATAAACCAATAATTAGCAATCAACTTGATAGTTCTAAAAAAAAAAAAAAATTGGATAACTAGATAAATTTCAAATTTGAGTTTTTTTTTAATCTTTGAATTTTGAATTTTATTTGGGAGCTGAGAATTTGAAAATTCAACAGTTTGAAGGACCTATATTTGGTTATAAATCAAATTCAAAACAAACCATCACTTATCATCATATCACTGTGGGATGTATCTGTAAATAAATTACAACAGATTTAAGACATATTTATTTTTTAGGTTTATTAATGGTTTGGTTCTATGTTTGACATGAACCATGTTCCATTGAAATAAATATATAAGTTGGGGCTGTTGTAAATACTTTTTTACTTTTGTCCAGGCGAGTCCGGTTTCCCAGGTCTACCCGGCAAGCAAGGGAGCCCAGGCTTACCAGGCCCAGTGGGTTTGCCCGGTGCCAAGGGTGATCAGGGACCGGAGGGATTCCCAGGCTCTCCCGGGTTTGATGGCACTCCGGGTGTGCAAGGTCTGGATGGAGCACCAGGACAACCGGGACCCAAGGGAGGACACGGGAACCCCTGGGTTAAAATGGGAACCTGGTCAAAAAGGAGAACCTGGACCTCAAGGTGATATCACCATTTATTTTATTATTATTATTATTATTATTATTATTATTATATTATTATTTATTATTTTATTATTATTATTATTAATTATTATTATTAATTATTATTATTATTATTAATTATTATTATTATATTATATATATTATAATTATATATTAATTATTAATAATTAAATAATTAATATAATATTAATTAATAATAATTTAATATATTAATATTAATAATAATATAATAATAATAATAATAATAATAAAGTAAATAATAGGCTATTACATCCATTATCTTGTTTAGTTGACAATATTGGTCCAGTCAGAGTAAGTTAGTTATTTTTTAAGACCGTGTGAACCTTCGAAATTTTGAATCCGAATCTGAATTTGAATCTTAGTATGATTTTAATTTGATTAAAAAATTATGAATCTTATTAAGTTTAGAATATTCTGATTTGATTCAAAATTGAAAATGTTGGATTCGCACAGGCTAGGTATTTTTCCGGTAGTTGAAAAGGTTCTCAAAAACCAAAACAACTTTGTATTCATCTGCTTTATGAATATGTCTTGTCAAACTGACAGGCTGATTTAATTTAACTTTACTCGTAAGATTTACTAAATATATTTGCATGGTAGGTGGATGGAACAACTTAAGTTTTGGAATGCCAAGAAAGCCTAAGTTCGTTTGAACCAACTACATCCATCTGACAAGCTTGAGATTGTATCTTGGTTTTCTTTGAAACAGAAATGAAGACTGTGTATTATAGTTTAAGAAAACAAAATAGCCTCTTCTTTGTGATAAGATGTAGTTCATTTGAAAAGCTAAGTTGTTTTAGATTGTAACTGCACTTTTATGTGGAGTAATCACAACTGCATAAACTTTTGGTTAAAAAGTTATTGTTAAAATAGAAACAGATAATGGCGCATGTTAAATTATTTCAACAATCCACCCCCTCTATATTTCATATGTTATGTTGGTAGGTATATCTGGTATTCCTGGTACACCTGGAATCAAGGGTGACCGAGGCTACGACGGAGGCCCAGGATCACCTGGAATTCCTGGAGCTCGAGGAGAGAAGGGCTATCCTGGAGTTGATGGGTTGATAGGGGAGAGAGGGTCAGACGGATCTAAGGGTGACAAGGGAGAAACCGGACTCAGTCTACCGGGACCAAAGGGAGAGAGAGGATTGCCAGGTCAGTTAAACACTTGTGGCAAGTCTTTGTAACAAGTCTTAGACTAGGAGGAGCTTTAGCCCTGACCACAGCCACTATCTCAGTTGATCAAAGGGTTCGGGCCCATGTTTTATAAATGTGTAGTGATTATTTGTTAGATTGTACTAATTGACCAAATTGTTGCCATTCAAACACTTGGGTGTGTTGTTTGTAGGTGTGCCAGGTCTTCCTGGTGATCGTGGTAGCCCTGGACTAGACGGAACACCAGGTATACCCGGCGTCAAGGGAGAGCCTGGAAGGCCGGGTCTTGATGGGTTGAGAGGTCTCGTAGGCCCCGCTGGACCAAGAGGAGAGATGGGACTGGATGGTATCGCCGGGTTGCAGGTAAGAATAGTTTTATCTGTTCGTATCAAGTATCTCAAGTTGACGTTTCAATATACCAACTTTATCTAACTTGACAAGATAAATTTGATGTCAGTCTTCTGACTCACTTTTACTTTTAAAGATTAAAGTATTGTATTTAACTAAACTCAGTGTGGTCCGACCTTATTCAGCTAGAGGGCTGATCTGCATAATTAAGCAAACTTAATAGGCCGCAAGTAAAATAAAAAAAGTGGTAATAAACAAGTGACACCTTTAATTTAAAAAATATGTTCTTATAACCAGTAAGCAAGTATGATATAGTAGTCTTAGGATTATATTTAAAAAAAAAAAGATGTTAGCTTAATTTTGTGTTGCAAGTTTTTCAATAAGGCAGACTAGGGTTGTGCCTTTTATATTATTACATTAGTAATTTAAAACCTATTTAGTTGCTCAGTTGTGAATCCACAGAGGTATAGGTGGCCCATTCTACCTTGGTTTGGGGATGCCCTAAGAACAAAATTTTTGCAATATACATTTTTTATAAATAAAAAACAATGCTGTGAACAGTAATGATGTCATCAAAAATAAATTATCCTCTTCTCACTATTGTAGAAAAAGATATTGTGTTGAAGCTCAATCATGAAGATTTAGTGGAAATATTTGCAATTATATCCAACTGTTGTCTAGACCTTGGCAGTTGGCAATATTGTTATTTTTTAATAATATTAAAATATATTTATTGGGTGTTTTCTGAAAGATATTAGCAATGAAAACAGTTCTTACAATTCCTTGATTGTTCAAATTTAAATATAAAATTAGTTTTGTGTCTTGTTTAGTTATTTTATCATTTTGTTTTTAACTCACATGAAATTAAACATGTAACAATATCACTACATAACGCAAAAATATAATTAAGTAAACATAGTTCATATATAAATATATATGGCCAATGTAAACATACAAAATATTTCATGTTGCTTAAATTATCCCCATCAATCACCCTTTAATAGACCATGAAAACCTTTAAATAATTCTAGAGCTATCCAATGTTGAAAAAACAATCCAAAATATCCTGAAGCTTTACGCCCCTCAAAACGCCCCAACACCACTTTCACCACCATCACCACCACCACCACCACCACTACACTTCATAATCCATCCTATGCGACTGATCTTGGTATAGTTGCTATTTATGTTGTTCAAATTATGCCATAAATAAACTAATGTTTGGGCATGTGTGTGTATATATAGATATATACACAGAGAGAGAGAGAACAGGTTATATGCTTAGGTACTTATTTTGCTAATGCTTTTAGGAATTAGGAAAGAAATATTTATAGGAAGTGTACCCGCATTTGTGTGGCGGGAGAGTGGAAAAAACATTTTGGAAAAACCACCCTAAGTAGACTTGACTGAGATTCGAAACTCAATCTCCCAGTCATCAGCAGTCTAGTCTACTGTAGGGGTAGTACGTTAGACCACGCGGCGACTAAAAATGATTTAGACTTTTGTTGGGTTGTTGAAATTAAATATTCAGCGAAGTGTATACACAAAATAGCAACGAGAGTTTATTAATGGTAACGTTCTTACAATTTACAATACCTCTTTGTATACAATATTTGATGTCAGAATGCAATCATCTTGAATTTAGATTTTTCTTTTAACTTAAATTTTAAAAAACAATGTGTTTTAATGTAAACTGAGTATGCTATGTCAGAAGTCGGTAAAAAATCCTATCAACTGATACCTTAATCATTGCTGTAGGCTTTGTATTAGTTGATAAAAAGGGATGTTGACAACAGAAATAATATATAGGATTATAAGATATCAAGTACTAAATTATATTTGATAATATAATAGAAACTTCACATATACATGCATGGATCACTGTGTGGACAGTTACACATGGTTTGTGTGAAAAGGAATGCTAGGAACTTCCAACTTTCAGGGTATCCGAGGTGATGACGGACCGTCTGGTGAGCCTGGGGCTCCCTGTGATAGTCAGCCAGACTATCTGACAGGAATACTACTGGTCAAACACAGCCAGGGAGTTATGGTGCCCCAATGCGAACCTGGACATGTCAAACTTTGGGACGGATACAGTCTCTTGTACATAGAGGGCAATGAGAAGGCACATCATCAAGATTTGGGTAACTACAATTGCAAAATAATCTCTCATCTGCACACTCAGTTTTAAATAAATCTAGAGATTGTGATGTTTATAATAGAACACAGCGGGATTCTAAAACTTCGATACAAACATTTTGTTTCATATTATAATAATAATACTAGCGCTTGTGGTGCAGTCTTTAAATATCTTCTGTGTCTACAACTATGATTGTTTTGTAACTAGTAGTTTGTGTTATTTTTAACTTACAATATTACTCTGTTTGTTATCTTATTAAAATAGATAATACAACACTTTTAAATTGTGTATACCTCAAATGTGCATTAAATTTAAAAAAAATATATACAGTAGTAGACTCTCGATTCTCTGGGCTCGCATTAACCAGGCTGCAGATCAACTGGAGCGGTAATTTTTAATTAAATTTAAGTTAAAGGACCGCCCTAAATGCTACAATATAACTGTCCAACAATGTACAGGCCAGTAAAACTGAACGTCTGAATGAAAAATGTAACATGAAATATAAATATAGTTTTGCATTTGACTGGCTGTACATAATAATAGAAAATAAAACTCGCAAAATTGCGAGAACATGTCTTTGAACGGAAGTGACAACATTTGCTTATAACAGTAAAAAAAGACTTAATGTTATTCAGGCGTACTTATTCAGTGTTTACTTTGAGGCAAAGTGCAATGCTGTGTTTATCCAGGGTTTTTTTTAAATTTGGGCCTAATTTATTGTCTTCTCACCTCAGAGAACCGAGAGTCTATTGTAGTGAGATTCTAATAGAAAGACATATTTTGAAAAACATAAAATAAAAAATTGGCCAAAATTGATAACATTTTACTATACTATTAATATTATTTAATAGGTATTGATCATATTTATCAAATGTGACATATGGCCTGATGTATGAATATGTGAAAGTAGATTTCGTAGCTCTCCCAGCTGTCCGATAAGGCTCTTCCTATGAAAAGTGGACTGTATCACATACAATCATGGGAAAACATGTTAATAACAAAATTACAACCTTTGAGTTGTTTTAATAACTAAATGATATATTTTACAGCATTATAATTTATTTTTTTGTTTTAAGGTTTTGCTGGATCCTGCATTAGGAAATTCAGCACAATGCCCTTCTTGTTTTGTGATTTCAACAATGTGTGCAACTATGCTAGCCGTAATGACAAGTCCTACTGGCTTTCAACAACAGCCTCAATACCCATGATGCCAGTGGAGGAGAATAATATTAGACAATACATATCAAGGTAAATTAGGGCATGGTTTAGGTAGAAGACTGGAAGTCTTTTGCTGTAAATATTTTTTTGTATCAGTCTTTAAAATTTGCCTTGTCTCTCATTAAAATTATTACGAGACAAGTAGCCCATCTTGTCATTAAAATTTTGCCTTGTCTCTCATTAAAATTATCATGATAAAAGTAGCCCACACATCTTGTCAATCATTTTAGCTACAGAAGCATGCAATTTTTAATTTTCAACATAATGTTCTTTCTTATGAAATGTGATAGTTGATTTTTTAAATATTGTGTACTTTTTTATTCCAACCAACTATAATTTTAAAACTTGCAAATATAGATTTAGAAAAACCAACTATAATTTTAAAACTTGCAAATACAAATTTAGAAAAAATATTTATGTTTATCAGAAAATAACTTATTTTAATTGTTACACTATATTAATACTCACAATTTTACTGGTTGTTTGTGAATTAGATGTGTCGTGTGTGAAGCCCCGGCAAATGTAATTGCTGTGCACAGTCAAGGCCTCAATGTTCCAGAGTGTCCTAATAGCTGGTCAGGACTCTGGATTGGATACAGCTTTGTCATGGTAACAAGCAATGCCTCTATAATTGTTATACATTTAACTTTAAATTAAATATCATACTGAAAATTTATGTCGTGAATAAGTTTGATGTGATTGACCACATATAAATAAGTTAGAACATCTCCAACTTGTTCATTATAAGGCAGAATTGTACATACACAATTTGTATTTCTCAGCATACGGCTGCTGGCGCTGAAGGAGGTGGCCAGTCTCTCGCCAGCCCGGGATCCTGTCTCGAAGACTTCCGTGCCACACCATTTATCGAATGCAACGGTGCGCGAGGAACATGCCACTATTTTGCCAACAAATTCAGTTTCTGGCTGGCGACCATCGAAGAAGAGAACCAGTTCAGAGCGCCGCAGAGCGAAACACTCAAGAGTGGAAGTTTGAGAGGACGAGTCAGCAGATGTCAAGTGTGCATCAAGAACACGTAGAAACATGCTGCACAAGCGGTGGTTATTTTTTAAGTAAAGCCGCACATAGGTCAGCAAAAATAAAAAAAAATAAGCTGCTGTCGTTGCTTTCTGGGCAAGACAAACTCTCGCAAGTTTTGGGCTGAAATGTAGACTAGAACAAAGCATGTGTGAGCAACTATAATAAAATGACGCTATGTTATGACTGTGATTCTTATGATCAATAAAGATCATAGTGTTCAACAAAATTGTTATAACCTACTTAGAACAAAAACCCATTGTATTCTGATGCTAGCCAAGTTTTACCAGACATATACTATTAGTATACTGCTATTCTTCTTTAGGTTTGTTTGTCAAATTGACACTTAAATAGTATCAGTTGCTGTTAAGATCGGTTAGAGACGATTTGACCATACCTGAACTGATATTCCAAGTTTAATTCTGCCTCATTAACTTGACGAAGTAACATTATCACTCGACCATTAGTTGTGTAAGGAATGTATTGCTACAAGCTATGTTCAAATGCTATCGTTGTGGTAAACAACATGTTACATTTATATAAAGGTAGGAAATCCACACTTGAATGAAAATGTTGATCAATTTACTGCTTGTTCAGTGTACATTTCAGTTGAATGGTGACATTACATTTTTTGTGGGGTTTAATATAAGATGAAAGTATTGGTATTATGGATATTTAAATAAGGTAAAAAGTATTGATATATGTCAAATTTGAATCTTTAACACTCTTTGGTAGTTCTTTTCTCTTAACCAATGTCAGTTTTTAAAGCTGCAAAGAATTTGAGTACCTAGGTTACGTTAAATTACACATTCAAGCCATTTTCCTGATATATCACTTTTATTATTTTCAACTAAAAATATTTTAATTATCTCTAGTTTCAAAAACATTTTTAACGAAAAAAAAGACTGATGTGATAGTTGCTTATTAATTGTTGAAACATTTAATAGCATGTGTCTTATAAGATAAAGGTTACCGATTTTCAAAAAGTAAGCTTTTAATATCAATCTAATATCAGAAAAATGCAATAAAGCTATATTTGTAAACCTTATTTGTTAAGAGGGTTGGGGCTATTTTATGTATTTGATGAGGAAAATAATTTTTGAAAAAGTGACTTATAGGAATGTAAATAGCCACTATCAATACTAATCTAGATTATTTTACCTTGTGGGAAATGTGATGGTTGCGGGTTTTTTTATCAGCCCAGAAGTCACAATCAACAGATACCGAGCAGGAACAAGTTGAACAAATCCTAACACATTGTGTTCATGGACAAGAAGTGTGAAAGTGTTCCTTATTAACATTTTTTTAGATAAGTTTTTATTTTCTTTCAGCATGATTAACAATCACATTGTTTCAAATTTATGGATGTGCTGTGGTGGCCATAAAAAATATATATAATGAGTATTAACGTAAATACAGACATAAAAAAATAGAATTGTTGTTAGGTAGATTTAGATCATAACAATAAGAAATTTACACTTCTGATTATTTTAAACTTAGAAGTGCAAATTTCTTAATATATATTTATTTGCAATTGCAAAATTTAATGGTGCTATATCATTTTTACTTAAAATGTATAAAAAAAATCTATGTGTAAAACAAATAAAAAAAAAGGTAATATAATGAAACCGGTTATTAGAACATATTGTAATTTTTTTAAAGTTTTAAGAATAATTTTAATGTATTCTTCTCCCAGTGCCAATTTTAATTAAATGTAACAAAGTAATTGTTTAGAAATATTTAAGTAAACTACAGATACATCATGTTAAGGGACTTTCAATATCAGTGAAATATTTAAAATTAATCAAATTAAAGTTTTCTACTTTAACCATTGGTTTCAAAAACAATTTGAAAAAATAAAGTTATTTAAAGTAATACAGGCCTACATTTGGATTTTATACACATAAAATTAAAAGCAATTTTGTTGATCACAAAATAAAATAAAATAAAATAAAAAATTTAAATTCATTCCACATAGTCTTGCATTCCATTGCATTGCATTGTATTATACTTTATTTTTTAAAGGTCCAAAACCTATATCATTGTAAAAGTAAAATATGAACCTTGTTTTGAGGAAGTATTTCTTGTTTTGTTTTAATGCCCTTTGTGCCATTTAAAATTAAGCTGTTTGGAATTTGTTTTTGAATAAGTTTGTAGAACAAATTATGGGGGTAGCAGCATTTAGTTGGTATTTTGTGCGATTGTTCCAAAATGTCATATTGGGAACATTTAATAAGTGAATTTAATCCAAGCTGACATTTCAGCTCCTGATTACACATACTGGGTGGAGACACATACGTGGAACAAAACTTTGTTAGAATATATATTGTTGCATTTATAAATGAGCAACAATGTTTTTTGCAATCAAAATTATATTTAGGCCCTAATATATATAAATGTTTTCCATACATGTCAAAGATTTTAATTTTCAGCCACTACACTTACTGAAGAGATTATTTGTTTAAGAATTTTCTCAATCCTATTTCATATTCCCTGAAAGAAGAAACAAATTTTTTCATTTTTTCACTAAAGTTACAAATTAAATGTCTGGTATATTACTGGCGGTCTAGGTTCACTAACAAAAGGAATGGATCTGTCATAAGACGGAACCCCTAATAATAATATTAGCTAAGAGCAATAGTGCATTACACTATTATTATTATATTATAGTGTTTTATGCCATTATATTATGTTCAGAAATTAATTTTAATGTTTAACTTAAGCAATCATATCTTAAATTTTGAGGAAACTTTTTCATTTTAAACATTATATTTTTAAATTGTTTT